>JBBPBX010000295.1:0-16979 GCA_038048925.1 Garcialebias charrua
CTCCATGCCCTAAAACAGCCCCTGGGGGAAAAAAAAAAACTATCTTCAGTTGTTGCATTTTGTAAAATAAAAGTCAACCACAGACATGTTGCGCACATTTTTACGAACTTGTTCAAAAGTCAGTCCATCCATCCATCCATCCATCCATCCATCATCTTTAAACACTTCTTCCTTTTTGGGTCACTGGTGTCCATGTCCAGCAGTGTGAGTGTGAGAGGTGGGGGACATCTGGACAGGTCTCCAGTCCATCACAGGGACTTGTTCAAAAGTCAAGGGACAGAGTTGTAATGGTCTGAAACTCCGAGGGGTGTGAGAACCACTGGTCACTCTGAAAGTCTTTCACCAGTTAGCAGTAGTCCAGTGAGATACTGGTTTAGATTGTTCTGTCTTGTTCTGCTTCTCCCAGAAGCTCACGTGCACCTTCATCACTCTGTCAACAGCCCTGTCCCACAACCACTCTGCTCTGGAGAGGATGCAGCTCTGTGCTAACACATCTGGCTGCACTAGGAGGATGCTGTGTGTATCACATCTGGCTGCACTAGGAGGATGCTGTGTGTATCACATCTGGCTGCACTAGGAGGATGCTGTGTGTATCACATCTGGCTGCACTAGGAGGATGCTGTGTGTATCACATCTGGCTGCACTAGGAGGATGCTGTGTGTATCACATCTGGCTGCACTAGGAGGATGCTGTGTGTATCACATCTGGCTGCACTAGGAGGATGCTGTGTGTATCACATCTGGCTGCACTAGGAGGATGCTGTGTGTATCACATCTGGCTGCACTAGGAGGATGCTGTGTGTATCACATCTGGCTGCACTAGGAGGATGCTGTGTGTATCACATCTGGCTGCACTAGGAGGATGCTGTGTGTATCACATCTGGCTGCATTAGGAGGATGCTGTGTGTATCACATCTGGCTGTACTAGGAGGATGCTGTGTGTATCACATCTGGCTGCATTAGGAGGATGCTGTGTGTATCACATCTGGCTGTACTAGGAGGATGCTGTGTGTATCACATCTGGCTGCACTAGGAGGATGCTGTGTGTATCACATCTGGCTGCACTAGGAGGATGCTGTGTGTATCACATCTGGCTGCACTAGGAGGATGCTGTGTGTATCACATCTGGCTGCACTAGGAGGATGCTGTGTGTATCACATCTGGCTGCACTAGGAGGATGCTGTGTGTATCACATCTGGCTGCACTAGGAGGATGCTGTGTGTATCACATCTGGCTGCACTAGGAGGATGCTGATGATGCCACAGTGTCAGTCTGCTGAAGGAGCTCTTCCAGCCTCACAACACAACTGGACTGTCATCTGGTACCTGCAGTCACAACTTTGTCCTCCATCCAGAGGACTTTTTACGTTTTTATCCATATTTTAGATGTTTTCTTAGTTCTGAGCTCCATGGCTGAAAACGTGACAGTTGACTGCAAACACTGATGCTGTCAGCCTCACTGTGGAGGAGGAAACACCTTCAGCATAACATGAGTTGTCTGTGCACATGCACCATCTTTACGTCAGCAGCTGCCTCAGATCACAACGTGAGCTTCTGGTCTGGAGACGTTTCACTGACGACTAGAAGTCGCTCGCTTGTGTCACTGCCTAGTTTTCAGAAGATGCCAGAGAGGACTGATGTTGTGGAGAGAAAACATGAACACAAACATGTTTTTATGAGAGAGTAAAAACATTTATAGCTATAAACGTCCCACTCTTCAGTCCATGCTTGTTTTGTGATGTCACCGTTGTGTTCAGGCTGTGGACAGTCGGACATGACGGAGACACTCGCTGGTTTTAGTCCAATGATCTGTTTTAGCCTCCACTTGTTGATCCTGCCATACATCAGTCATGGTGTCTGCAGTCTCGCTGCGTCGTGCGGACATCTGCTCGGACTGACTGAGCTGCCTGCGAGTGCGTTTAGGTTGTGGAGGGGTCCACAGCAGCCCCCACTGCTCACAGAGAAGAGTCTGAAAGATTCAGGTTCTCAGATCCTCTTCTTCAGGGAACTAACTCACACGAACACTTGGTGATAGTTTTTACAGCACATGTCCTTCCTGATGCAACCAACACCTCTGTGTGGAGCACAGAGCTGACATCTATAGGGCTCTCCAGGGGAGCAGATGGTGGGGCTTAAGGGCCTTGCTCAAGGGCCCAGGGTGGGGCAAATGAGTGTGTTTAAACTTTCCCACCCACATTTTGTTGTTGTTTGTCCAGGGAGTTGAGCTGGCAACCTTCTGATCACAGACCCACCTTCCCTGACCTCAGCACCACCAGCCCCCCCCCTGCAGCCAGATTGTCAGATAACACCAGGAAAAGTTGCTGTTTCATCTCTAGGCACAGACAAGTCTGAAAAGTTGCTGATTGTAGCAAAAAGAAATGAAAGCCAGAGTGGTGCAGGTGTATCCAGGCATGAGGTGGGCGTGGCCTTTCTTTAATGAGTTTGACTCAAAAATGGTCACGGAGTCCTGAGTGGTCATGTTCAGGACTGATGTAAACCAACATGGTCCCAATCACAGCTGTCTGTTCAAACCAGATGTTTACAACCTCTGTATACACAGACTGAAGCGTTTCTTTTCTCACCACCTTCCATTAACTCCAATAAAACTCTTCCTGTTTTAAACCAGTTCCAAAATGTTTTATATTTTTATGCTCATGAAATGTTTATGACTTTCTTAAAAGTCCCAAGTTTATTCCCACTAAGATTACTGTGCCTTTAAAGACTCAGTGATGAAGATGATGATGATGGGTTGAGTTAGCTCCTCTGGACGGCTTCTTCTTTGTCACTTTGATCTTCCTGGATTATTGATCAGCATCAGGACATGTTGATTGGTTAGCTGACGACATCGGACTTGTTTGGAGGCACACCTCGAACACTGCTTCACATCCCGGGATAAATAAATCCACCAAGTTATGAGGAAGAGTATGAATCCTCCTGGTTTACAACCTCCAGATGTGTGAAGGTGTCGTGTTTATCTTCACACCTGACTCTGTCCAGAGGAACGGGACAAACTGCTGGAGAAGCAAAATATTTCTCCAACTCACACTTTGAAGCAATTCTAAGAAAACCAGTAGAAACTTGTGACTTGTAATAAAAAGTATCTTAAATATATATTTCTCATTATTCAGGCACTGAGCAGCAGAGATAATAGTTACTGCGCTCACCCCTCAGAGACCGTCCACATCCAGCCTGGTCCTCCACGTTGGGGTCAATATGACGCACGCCTCGGTTCTGTCCACCTGCAGCAGAAAGAAGCTGTAAATATATTTAACAAATGATGACACTTGTTTTCAGCTGCAGCTGGTCCACACGGGTCAGAACCACATCTGCAACACTGGATATTAAACCAAAGATCAGTTTCTGCCCACACCTTGGTGCTGTTGCATCCAGAGACAGAAACTGTTCAAGAAGCCAGGTTCTGGAATAAAACCAGCTTCACACAGCGTGAAGCTGGTTTTAAACTAACATGGCTTTAAAATCATTTGATAAAAGCTAATTGTGTTTTTCATAAATATATACAACACAGGCTTGGCTTAAAGGTTCAGTATGTAATTTCTGGAACACGCTGGAACCTAGGAAATTTTTGAACAGAGACACGTTTCTGGTCCCTCCCCCTCAGAGCCATATATGGCTCTGAGGGGGAGGGACCAGAAACTTACCCCTTGCTTTGCTGAAATTCAAATTCAAGCTCTGTTTTTATTGGCTGGTTACAAACTCTGTTTTTATTGGCTGGTTAACGGCGTGTCACTGTGGCTTTTTATAAACGCTGATAGAGAAGCAAGGGGACTATAGTTTTTTTCAGAGAATACTTTGTCCAACATCAGTCTGTCAGTAGATAGTGACAGAGTGAAGAAATATGTTAAAAATATATTGTTAGAAAAGTTACAGCTCCTAACCTAAACACACTACATGTTCATGTAAAGTGATTAGTTTGATTGTATAAAACAAAACTCCACCTGAATGACAGAAACTTCTGTGATGGAGAAGATGTAGAAGATAACAGGTTGGAGGATCTGAACATATTTAATGTACACCATGATCCAAGGACTCAACAAAACCTTTAGATTTTGCTTTTATTTTAATAAAACTCAACACAAGGCATCCAAACTGTTCTGTTTTTGTATTTTTTAATCATACTTTTATTTTCAGTTTTATGAAGTGCCATGAAACATTTCCATAAAAACATGTAGGTTCTGGTTGGTGTGCTGGAAATACACTGGAGTGTTTGTTAGTCTGAAACTGTGCAGAGGAGAAGCTCTGCTGTGACCATGCTGGTTGTTCCTTCAACCATTAATGGAAATATGATGAGGTTCTGTGTGAAAGTACTTTACAAACAGACTGTGTGTTTAAAAGTGTACATTATAAATATATAAAGTATTGTAAACGAGCCTTTATTTTTCTACAGCGGTGTGTCAGAGTTAGGAAGGACTGGTCCTGTAAGTTCTGCCGACGTGTTCACAGCGACAGCCAGATGTGGGCAGCTGCATGTTCTCAATTAAAATGTTCATCCAAACTTCTGTGACTTCTTTTCTCTTTAATGATCAAAAAGCTGGTTCTGAATGTTGTGAAGGTTTCATCCTGGCTGAAGGGCTAACCAGAACTCGGGGACGACCCCCAGGACACATCAGGGATTCAAATAACGAATAATTAAAGTCGCCGTCCTGTCCCTCGTTCACTCCTCCCAGGCAGCTTTCTATAATAAAATTAACTGTCCAGATGACCCAACTGAGGATTATTGGATTTGGTACCTGGATTATTGAGCATGAACTTTCTTGCCTTGAACCACTTTGGCTGTGGCTGCCTACCTGGGAGGAGTCGACGAGGGACAGGACGGCCTCCAGAAACCATCTTGGCTCCAACAAACTGGTTGGTCCACTTAAATGGAGCTTATGGAGTAAGTGAAATCAAATTCTTGGGAGTGGTGATAGATGATAAGCTCACTTGGAAACAGCAAATTAACTGTTAAAACTAAGATATCTAGATCCACAGGTGTGTTGTATAAAGTTAGGGATTTGTTGAATGAAAGAGCGTTGTATTTGCTCTATAATGCCATAGTTGTTCCACACTTGATTTACTGTATAGAGGTTTGGGGAAAGGCGTGTAAAACCTTGACGAACCCTATATTTATTTTACAAAAAAGAGCAGTGAGAACTATTGCGGGAAAACCTTACTGCCATCCTTCGAATATATTGTTTAAGCAACTTAGGTTGCTTAAGTTTTATGATTTGGTAAATTACAACATTTTGTTGGTAATGTATAGAGCTCATAAAAATTCATTGCCTCTAAATGTTCAAGTAAATTTTGTAAAAAGAATGAGCTGTTACAACCTGAAAGGAATGGAGATTTTTGCAAAGCCAAAATACAGAACAAGTTTGAAAGGACGGTGTGTATCAATCCAAGGTGTTGACTTGTGGAATAGTTTAGAAAATGAAATTAAAACTACTAACTCACTTACAGTCTTTAAAAAAATTATTAAAGCTAATATGTTAATTAGATACTAAATACTCAAATTGTCAAATTGTACTAAAACTTAAATGTGTATTCAAATCATGTAAATAGCTTAAATTTTGTATCATTGTTGAGTGGCTTGGAAATTTGTATATTTGATTGAGTTATTTTTATTGATCTTGCTTTTTTTGTTATTATAGAAATAAGGGGCAGATAAAATAAGATTTTTTTTCTTCTCCCTGTCTCCTTTCATTTTATGTTTTTTCCTTTTTCATTTGATTGTTAAAATGTAAACATGTTTTTTTCTTTACAAAATGTAAAATGAACAAAAAAAAAATAAAAATAAAAAATATAGCGCTTTCCAGCCCCCTGTGAGGAGCCCCAAAGCGCTTTACAATACCAGTCATCCACCCATTCATACACACATTCATACACCGGTGATAGCCTGCCTTGCAAGGCGCCATCCAGACCTACCGGGAGCAACTCGGGGTTAAGTGTCTTGCCCAGGGACACAATGACACATGGTGAGCGGACGCGGGATTTGAACCTCCAACCTTCTGATCGGAGGTCAACTGCCATTACCACTGTGCCACGGCCGCCCACTTAAGGTGTTTACTGCTTGGTGGTGAAATAGTTTGCTGGAACTCCTCTGACTGATGAAGCCCTCCCGATGGAGGGTGAAACATTTCTATAAAAAATAAACTGTCCAGATGACCTGACTGAGAATTATTAGATTCAGCATCAGACCTTCTACTTCCACCTTCAGACACATCACCCTATCTGACACTCTCTTCACCTCTACTACATTCTTTGCCAACTCCTCCTTCAGGACCACCCCTACTCCATTTCTCTTTCTATCCACACCATGGTAAAACAGTTTGAACCCTGCTCCAATGCTGCGAGCCTTGCTGCCCTTCCACTTGGTCTCTTGGACACATAAAACATCTACCTTTCTTCTCTGCATCATGTCAGCCAGCTCTCTACCTTTGCCTGTCATTGTCCCCACATTTAGAGTTGCAACCCTCAGTCCTACATTCTTCACTTTCCTCCTCTCCCTCTGTCTCCTGACATGTTTCCCTCCTCGGGGTCTTCGACTAACAGTAGCACAATTTCCGCCGGCACCCTGTTTGTCAACAGCACCGGTGGCGGTCGTTGTTAACCTGGGCCTCGACCGATCTGATATGGTTTCACTTTGATGAACTCGCATTATGGTTTTGTCAAAAGTGTTTTATATTGGATGTCATTCCTGACACAACCCTCATCATTTACCCGGACTAAGGACTGGCACAAGAGATACAATGGCTTGTGCTTCCTAATGGCTGGAGAAGCATGAGGGTGCAAGGTCATTAATGCACTTAAATGTTAGCAGGATAATTTTAAAATCAATTCTGACACGCATAGTGAAATGTGCTCAAACCTGCTAATTCTTAATAGTAACCGGGTTGCAGCATTTTGGACGAGCTGGAGACATGAAAGAGAAGCCTGACTGACCCCAGCATAAAGCAAGTTAAAGTAGTCCAGTCCAGATTGTAATTAATGCATCAGATCTGGACAGCATGGGCTTAAGTTTAGCTATCTGCCTTAACTGGAAGAATTTTTTAAAGAGCAGAGTTGATCTGTTTGTTAAACTTAAAGAGTGTGTGACATGATTTTGGAACTGCATAAAATGGCACAACATATATATCTTGTATCATTCAACTATGTTAGTTTTTACAAGCAAAATGATAAATCAATGAAATTTTGTTTCCAAGTTATTTTAGAAATGGCGCCGTGTTTCATCACGTGACATCCGGGTACTTATGCATGCGACGTCTGTGACGTAGGGGCAAGAATGTCAGTCTGTGCGTGCCATTAGAACGCAGTTTAATTGTCTTCAAGATCGCCTTTTTTTTTGTCTAACTTGAAAAATGCCGGTACGTTGTGTCGCATTTGGGTGTTCTAATATCGCCAGTGAACAAGTGAGCCTTTTCACTTTCCCAAAAGATGTAAAACTTCATCAAGAATGGAATAAACAAGGTGCCCCCCCTCGGAGCTCCCTCGCTTCCTGAACGGTAAGACTCAAATAAATACGGCTGCAGACCTACATTAGAAACAGCTGTTTCTTGTTCATCACTCAAACTAACTTTGGCTTCCCAAACTGAAGACAAATCACTCTAATCTTCACTTAAATTGCGTAATTCCTCGGTTTATGTAATCACTGCTGTTTGTTATTTACAATGTGCGTTCTGGCGATTGCGTCATAAAATGTGTCGGCCTTTGACCCCTCCTTCTCCACCCAAAAACTGTGACACACTGCAGAGAACTATTTTATTAAAAAATACTTTTATATATTAATTATTCGAAGCATCTGTGTACAAAAAAATCAAAGCTGAGTAGCTACTCTGACACTTTATGCATAGTTCCAACATCATGTCACACACACTTTAAAGTCTGTGTCTAAAACTGTCCCAAGATTTGTAACAGATTGTTTTAGATACGGCTGAAGGGAGTCCTGGGTTACAGGATCAGTGACAGCAGTAAAGCTAGGGTTAAACACAATGACCTCAGTTTTCTGATCATTAAAACTAAAGAAGTTCATAGCATCCAAATCTTGATGTCATCAAGACATTTTAGCAAAGGGTAAATGGAGCAGGAACTGTTGGATTTTAAGGGCAGTTAAATATGAGAATCATCAGCATAATTCTCCAGCTCCCCGGGCGCTTTCTGGCTGCTTACTGCACCACCTGGTGGTGGTTGGGTTAAATGCAGAGACGAATTTCGTCTGTGTATGGGAAACATACACAGATAACAGAAAAATACATTATTATTATTATTATTAGTATAACAATGAAACAAAATACCATGTTTCTTCAGGAAAGAAAGGGGGTCTGTGTCCAGTGTCTCACCCCCAAGGGGAGCAGATACAATGAAGCAAGGTTGTTGAAAAAGAACAAACAAATAACAAAAACTTGGACAAGAAACAGAAACATATGGATCAAAGTACAGGAAAGTTCTCAAGCTAAAATAATAAAAGATCTGAAAGACTTAGACACATTCTGATTAGCTCAAAATTGATAAATCACCAATCACTATCACATGTTCACGCACAAAAATTGACAAAAATGAACAAACAAACAAATACATTAAAACATGACAACAACAAACGAAGACTCAGAGTTTAAAATATGCAATGTTGAAGATGTGGTTGATGCAAATTTTTATCCTGCTATAAAAGACTGTGAATATTATAATGAAGAACAGTTTAATGACATCAATATAACAAATGGAGATCTCTCTATTATTCACATCAATAGTAGAAGTATAAATGCAAATATATCCAAAATAACAGATTATTTAAAACAGTTAAACAGAACTTTTACATTAATAGCACTGTCAGAGACATGGCTTAATGATGAAAACAAAAATAATGTTCACATCGAAGGATATGAATTATATAATTTAAACAGAAACAATAAAAAAGGTGGTGGAGTAGCTCTATTTGTCAAAAATGAAATAAAATGTAGAATAATTAATGAAATGTCAATAATTGTTGACAATCTTATGGAAATAATAACAATAGAAATATTAAACGAAAATGCTAAAAACATATCCATAAGTTGTGTATATCGATCACCAGGATCAAATATAGAAATATTCACCGATAAAATCATACAACTATTGGAAAAGAGTTTAAATAAAAAAGTTTTCTTGTGTGGAGACTTTAATATTGACCTGGGAAATAAAACAGATTCAAATAACATCAGCACATTTCTAAATTCAATGTATAGTTTAAATCTTTATCCGTTAATATCAAAACCAACAAGAATTACAACTCATAGTGCTACGATAATTGACAACATTTTCACAAATATAACAAATGGGGATATGACAGGTGGTATCTTAACAACTGATTTAAGTGATCATTTACCAGTTTTCACTATCTACAGAAATGATCAAAACATTACAAAAGAAGTTACAATTAAGAAAAAAATAATAAACACATCAAAAAAAGCTATGGATCAATTAAAAGATGATTTACAGAAGCAAAACTGGAAGGACGTGTATATTGATGATGTTAACAGATCATATGATGAATTTATGAACATTTTAGAAGCTCTGTATGAAAAGAATTGTGTGCAAAGAAATCGTAGAAAAAGAAATATTGTCGACCAACCTTGGATGACTAAAGGGTTGAGAAATGCTTGTAATTTTTTTTTACTTGTATTCATGTTTCTTAAAAACGAGAACACAACAAGCTGAAGAAAAATATAAAAAATATAAAAATAAATTGGTAATGATTATAAGAAAATGCAAGAAAGAATACTATAGTGATTTATTAAACAAGAGTAATGGTGACACTAAAACAACATGGCGAGTTATAAATGATGTTCTAAAAAGTCATAAAGCGAAAACGAACATTGCAAAATATTTTGTGAAAGATGACAAAGAAATACATGATGAGAATGATATCGTAAATGAATTTAATCAATATTTTGTAAATATTGGATCAAGCCTTGCAGCTAAAATACCAAAAGTAGATAATAATGTGTGTCATTCAATTAAAAGTTGCACCAACAGTATTTTTCTTAATGGAACTAACAAAGAGGAAATTATGAAAATGGTAAAAAATCTCTCAGACAAGAGATCAAAAGACTGGGTGGACATGGATATGATGTTCGTAAAAGAAATAATGAGTTATGTTATTGAACCGTTTACATATATATGCAATTTATCTTTTTCAACAGGAATATTTCCAGATAACATGAAAGTAGCAAAGGTAATTCCTCTTTTTAAAAATGGTGATAAATGTGTATTCAATAATTATAGGCCAATATCCTTGTTACCACAGTTCTCAAAAATTCTAGAAAAACTATTTGTGACCAGATTGGATCAATTTATTGATAAACAAAATATTTTAAGTAGCAGTCAGTATGGGTTTAGAGGAAAAAAACTCTACATCAATGGCTCTCATGGATTTAATGGAACAAATAACTAATGCTGTCGATCATAAACAGTACTGTGTTAGTGTTTTTGTTGATCTAAAAAAAGCATTTGATACCATTGACCACACCATTCTCCTTGAAAAACTAAATAAATATGGTATTAGAGGACCAGCATTACAGTGGGTATCTAGCTATTTGAAAGATAGGAAACAGTTTGTGCAAATAAATGATGTTAGATCTGACCTCCGTGATATCACTTGTGGAGTTCCTCAGGGCTCTGTGCTTGGACCAAAGTTATTTATTTTATATGTGAATGACTTGGTAAATGTGTCAGGACTTCTTAAATGTGTTCTTTTTGCCGATGACACCACATTTTTCTGTTCGGGTAAAGACATAAAACAGATTTTGGATATGATGAAAACAGAATTTATAAAAATACAAACTTGGTTTAAATTAAACAAATTATCTTTGAATTTAGATAAAACTAATTACATGATATTCAGTAACAAAAAGAGAATTGTTGACGATCCATTTGAAATTGAAGATGTGATCTGTAAAGTGAGTGAAGTGAAGTTTCTGGGTGTTATCATTGATGACAAACTGACATGGAAACATCATGTAAATTCCATTAAAACAAAAATAGCTAGATCAATTGCAGTACTGTATAAAGTCAGGGATTTTTTAATTGATAAAGCTCTGTATATGTTGTATAACACAATCATTGTTCCACATTTAATCTATTGTATTGAGGTTTGGGGAAAAGCGTGCAAAACAATTACAAAGCCTGTTTTTATTTTACAAAAGAGAGCTGTAAGAGTAATCACCAGAAAACATTTCAGTCACCCATCAAACACCTTGTTTCTTCAGCTAAATTTATTGAAATTCCAGGAATTGGTAGAATATAGTATTTTATCAGTTATGTATAGGGCTCATAATAACACATTACCTTTAAATATCCAAAGAAATTTTATAAAAAGACAAAGTTATTACAATCTCAAAGGGACAGAGATATTCATCAAACCACAATTCAGAACCAGCTTAAAGGGACGGTCTACCTCAATTCAGGGAGTTCGATTGTGGAATGTTCTGGAGAGTGATGTTAAAAATGCAAAATCAATGTATACATTTAAGAAAAAGGTCAAAAAGGACTTGCTCAAAAACTATATATGATGTAGCTTAGTGTGTTTGTGTATTACACTTATGTTGTACTTATGATGTAGCTTAGTGTGTTTGTGTATTACAGTTAGAAAAATTTAGTAGAGTTATTCATTTTGTGATGTAGTTTGTGTATTACAGTTAGAAAAATTAAGTAGAGATTTTAGTAGTTTGTGTATTACAGTTAGAAAAATTAAGTAGAGGTGATTGCTGCAGGTGTGAGGTGATTGCTGCAGGTGTGACAGTGTGGAGCTGCAATGAGCTGTTGCTGAGAAGTTAGAGGAAAAAACTGTGCGTGAGTATGATAAAGCTTGGGTAAGTTAATATTTATATGATTAAAAATAAAAAGATTTAAAGAGATTTAATTAAATGTAGTATAAAATAAAATAAGTAAATAAAAAACGAAATAATTAAATGTAATATTGTTTAAAAGTCGTTAGTATTATTAAATACTATTAACTGACTTTTTTTTCTCATCAAACAAGCTGGAAGAAGAAACTTTGCAAAGTTTGGAATTGTTTGTTGACGAGTGTTACGAAAGTGTTGTCATGGGAAAATCTAATGCTACTTCCGGTGCCGTTGCTAGCACCCTGAATGCTAAAAGGCACAGACACGGTAGTTTAGATAGCGCTTCTTCACCGTCTACTGATAATTCGGGCTTTAAAGAGATCCTGGAGTCGATTGACGGTAAATTAACTAGCTTGGACGCTCGTTTAGCACTGGTGGAATTGCTACACAAGGAATTCCAAGACTTGAAAATTTCTTTGGAGTTCAGCCAGCAACAAGTAGCATCGCTCGCTAGTGAAAACCAGCAGCTGAGGGGAACGGTTAAAACGCTCACCGAAGAGGTATCACAGCTATCCGGTGATAATAGAAAATTTAAAGAATCTATACTGGAGATACAATCCCGGAGCATGCGGGAAAACATGGTCTTCTCTGGAATCTCAGAGAAAACAGATGAAGACGTCGAAACCTCGGTTCGGGCCTTCATGCAGACTCAGCTGAAGTTGACGAGTGACGTGGTTAATTCCATCACTTTTCACAGAGTTCACCGCCTCGGAGGTAAGAAAGCTGGGGACACTAGGCCGCGGCCGATTGTAGCCAGATTTGAACATTTTAAACAAAAAATACAGGTAAAAAGCCGAGGTAGGGAACTACGTGACACCAATTTCAGTATGAATGATCAATTTCCTGCAGAGATTTTAAGTAGAAGGCGCGTTCTGTTCCCGATTAGGAAACAAAATTTAAATGAAGGTAGAAGAGCTGCAATCTCGGTGGACAAACTGTACATCAATGGTCAGCTGTTCAGAGACCCAGAGATTACTCCATGGCTATATTAGTCATCATTAAGGTAAGAATGATTTTCAGTTACTATTAATAAATAATATTATTAGCTAGATATCAATATTACTTACCAGATAAATGTAATTTTTTTCAGCACAGCTCGATTGGTGGGTTACACAGACTGGTGGTACACGGTGGCATGGCAAGGAGGGTTCTTTTTTTATTTTTTCTTCTATCTGTCATCTTTTAGTGTTCAGTATGATTTCACTTTCTTTTCTTGTCTGTATTTTTCTAACTCAACATTTGTTAATACACAAGCACAAGGGCTTATATACACTCGTATCTGCTTACACAAATACATGATAAAGGTATACAGTACATCACTGATTTATCGTTAAAAACAACACTTAGAATATTACTCAATGATATATAATGGTAAATGGTAAATGGAGCTTATTTACCGGTATATAGCGCTTTCTAGCCCCCTGTGAGGAGCCCCAAAGCACTTTACAATACCAGCCATCCACCCATTCATTCAGACATTCATACACCGGTAGTGGTAGCTTGCCTTGCAAGGCGCCATCCAGTCCTACCGGGAGCAACTCGGGGTTAAGTGTCTTGCCCAGGGACACAACGACACATGGTGGACGGATGCAGGATTCGAACCTCCAACCTTCCGATCAGGGGTCGACTGCCATTACCACTACACCACGGCCGCCCCATATAGTCAAACATCAAGGATTATGTGTTTACCTGGGTGTTTTATTATTTTCTATATTTGTGATAATGGGTGTGGTTTATCTATATTTTCACAGACACAAGTATGGGCACTTTAAGGTTTGTCACATGGAATATTAATGGAGCCAGTAGCCAAGATAAAAAATAAAGAATTTTTAACAAGATTAAAAGATTAAAGGCAGATGTTGTATTACTCCAAGAAATTCATAAATTAGCCTCAACTGTGGATGAGCTAAAATCTTCAGAGTTTCCTAATGTATTCTCAGCCTGTTATAATTCAAGACAAAGAGGGGTGGCAATTTTAATACATAAAAATGTTGACTTCACAGTATTAGATCAATTTATAGATCCGAACGGTAGATATATAATATTAAAGTTATCAATATTTAGACAAAATTATTGTATTGTTAGCATATATGGACCGAATGTAGACGACGCTGCTTTTTTTCATGATTTTTTTTCCAATCTATCAAATCACATGGATTCCTCACTGGTGATGGGAGGTGATCTCAACTTTGGTTTAGATGACAAGATAGACAGACTGAATGCAGCGGGAACTCAACGCAGTTGGCAATCTATAAATATAGTTAAACAGTATATGAACGATTATGGACTTTGCGATGCATGGCGTTCTTTTCACCCTGATAGCAAAGAATATTCTTTCTTTTCACATGTGCATCACTCATATTCTCGTTTAGATTATTTTATAGTAAGCAATTCATTGATGGCAAACATTTCAGACACTGAGATACACCCTATTGCTATCAGCGATCATGCACCAGTTACTGTAAATATAGATTATAAAAGAACAACAACAAAAAATATAAGTTGGAGATTAAATACATCACTGCTTCAAGAAGAAGAATTTTTGCAATATTTTAAAAAAGAATGGACATCGTATTTAGAGTTTAATGACTTGCCAGGAACTTCAGCATGTACATTTTGGGAGGCTGGGAAAACAGAAAAATTAAGTAGAGTTATTCATGTTGTGATAGAGTTTGAAGGTTATCATTGGTTGAACAAACTGTGAAATAATAATAATAATAATAATGTCATATTTTTGTCATCTATGCATGTTTCCACACAAGACGAAATTTGACTCTGCATTTAACCCAATCACCACCAGGTGGCAGCGGGCAGCTATAGAAAGTGCGCCGGGGAGCAGTAGTGATTAGATGTGCTGCTCAAACATACCACAAAACTATGCCGTGACTGGGGTTCGAACCAGGGTCCTCCGGATCCCAAGTCCAGTTCCCTTCCCACTACACCATCTTGGCCACTAATAAGGGGTAGATATAATAATATTTCATCTTCTTTCTGCTCGTTTCATTTTATCCTACTTGTATTCTTGTATCTGATGAAACTGTTTTGTATTGTTCTTTTAAAATAATAATAATAAGAATGAATAAACATCAAATCAAATCAAAACAGAAGTGGTCCAAGAATGGAGCCTTGCGGGACTCCGTAGGATAGAGGGACAGAAACAGATAAATGATTACCAAGATTGACACAAAAACTCCTGTCACTCAGATGTAAACAGAACCATTCTATTGCTGCACCCATAATCCAAACCCAGTGTTCTAACAGTGAAAAAAGGATACTGTGGTCAACAGTGTTGGATACAGCACTAAGTTCAAGGAGTACCAGGATCACGGACTGACCAGAGTCATTCGCTAGCAAAATGTCATTACAGGCCCTTACCAAGGCTGTTTCAGTGCTGTGTATTATTGTTTAAAACCAGACTGGAAAATCTCAAAAATTACATTTCTATTCAAAAACTTGGTTAGTTGACTCAAAACTATTTTCTCCAGGATTTTAGAAAGAAATGGTAGTTTATTTTTATTAATGGAGTTATCACTGCATGTTTACCAACATCAGAAATAGCACTTGTAGCCAAAATGTCAAAGTCAAAGTTTCTTAATTTGTCATTCGCACCACATGTGGTACATGTGATGGAACAAAATTATGTACACAGGGTCCCAGTTACAGCCAACAAAAGTATAAAATGTAAAAGAAAAACATTAATAGGATCTAAGATATGAACTAAAAAAAACATTTCACTAAAAGTATGTTAAGCACTATCCATCCATCATCCATTATCTTGACCCGCTTCTTCCATTTTGGGTCACGGGGTCGCCAGTGCCCATGTCCAGCAATCAGTGTGCGAGGGGCGTGGTACACCCTGGAGGGGTCGCAAGTCCATCACAGGGCCACATAGAGACAAACAACCAGTCACACTCTCATTCACACTAGGGATAATTTAGTTACCAATCAGTCTAACATGCATGTTTTTGGACTGTGGGAGGGAACCGGAGTACCTGGAGAAAACCCACGCATGCACGGAGAGAACATACAAACTCCACCCAGAAAGGACCCTGGACCGAGATTTGAACCAGAGACCTGCTCGCTGAGAGGCAGCAGCTCTACCAGTTGCACCACTGTGCTGCATGTTAAGCACTAGTAGTACAAAAACAATACGACGAACAGCAGCACGAACATGAGTCTGTATAAGCAGATGAGTACAAATGAACACCATACCATACCATTTTATTTATAAAGCACTTTCAACAGGAACAAGTCCACACCAAAGTGCTGAACAAACAAACACGTAACAGGCAACACAGACAATGAAGTACAACACGAAAAACATAAAAACATTGCAGATCATAAGTAAAACGATCAAATATAAATCAGCTGGCATTGAAAGCAATGGAGTAGTAGTGAGTTTTTAACCGGGATTTGAAAACTGAGAGGGAGGGGGCCTGTTTGATGAGCAGCGGTAACTCGTTCCAGAGTCTTGGGCCTGCTACAGAGAACGCCCTGTCACCCCTGCGCTTAAGGCGAGTTTCTGGAACTCTTAAGAGTACCCGGTCCTCTGACCTCAAAGCACGTGGAGGGACATATGGGTGTATCAGATCCGAGAGATAGGCGGGGGCGAGACTGTTCAGCGATTTGTAGACATACATGAGAATTTTGAATTGGATTCGAAGATGAACCGGTAGCCAGTGCAGGGAGGCCAAGACTGGTGTAATGTGCTCTCTTTTGCGTGTGCTGGTTAAAAATCGGGCAGCTGCGTTCTGAACCAGTTGTAATCGTGCAATGGTGGCTTGACTGACGCCAAGCAGAAGTGAATTGCAGTAATCAAGCCTAGATGTAATGAATGCGTGAATCACTGTCTCCAGGTTGTTTTTTGATAATATGGGCTTCAGCTTAGACAGACGCCTCAGCTGGAAAAAACAGGATTTGACGATCATGTTTACATGACTGTTGAGTTTCATGGAAGGATCCATTATCACTCCCAGATTTGTGACTTTTTGTTTTTCGGACAGGGGTAGAGCAGAAAGGTCAATGCAGTGGTTCGAGGTTGTGTCATTGGGAAGGAACAATATGGCTTCAGACTTCTTATCGTTGAAGCTTAAGAAATTTAAAGCCAT
>JBBPBX010000295.1:18930-39149 GCA_038048925.1 Garcialebias charrua
TGTTGGAAGTTCTCGCACAGATCAGTCGAGGCTTCCAGGGGTGATTGTTCGGTGAGGTGGAGAACAGAGTTTAGGGTGGAGAACAGAACTCGAGGATTGCGAGAGTTTGCAGCAATGATATCAGAGAAGTATTGTGATTTAGCAGTTTTCACTGCTTTCTGATATCGGCGCCAGCTCACTTTTACCATTTGAAAAGAGACCTGCAGTCTGTCTTTTTTCCATTTTCTCTCCGCCTTTCGGCATTGCTGCCTAACAGCTCTGGTCGTGTCATTCAGCCACGGTTCTGCCCTGAGTTTTGGTCTCCTAGATTTAATAGGAGCCACTTGATCCAGAGCCTTTAAACAAGCAGAGTCAAACTGGTTTGTCAGCTCCTCAGTGCTGGAGAGGAACAATGGGGGCTGAATTAACATGTCATTGTTGTAGACCTCAGTGAAACGATGCGGCAGTTAAATGGTTAACATTCCTGCCTTTACGTGCAGAAATGCATGTTTTAGGAGTTAGATGGGGGAGGGTGAACTGAAACTTGACTGGCATATGGTCTGAGAAAACATTGTCCCCTATTTCAAGGTTTGAAACGGTCACATCACATGTTAAAACAAGGTCCAATAAATGTCCACGCTGCTGCGTGGGAGAGTTAACGTGTTGAGTTAAATTAAATTAGTCCAGTAAATCTAAAAAGTCCTTAACCATGGGCTTCTCAGGACAACACACATGCAAGTTGAAGTCGCCTGAAATGACGACCCGAGAATATTTAGCTGTAACTTCCGCCAGGATATCAGAAAAGTCACTGATGAAGTTCTTGGAACGAGGCGGCCGGTAGACAAGAGCACACAAAGTTACAGGTGAATGGCCTAATTCAAAAACAGTCAGCTCAAAGCTAGAGCAGGAGACTGGGATGGACAGTTGTCTACAGTCAAAAGTTGATTTGAATATTGTTAATAATCCACCACCACGACCTGATGGTCGCGGGTCGTTAAAATATGAACAGTTTGGTGATATTATTTCCGTCAATGCGCTGGACTCACCCGGCGACATCCACGACTCTGTGATGCAGAAAAAGTCCAAGTCGTGATCTTCAAAGTAATCCCTGAGAATGAAAGTTTTGTTAAAAACAGATCGGGCGTTGACAACACAGAACTTGATGATATCCGAGCTAGCAGCAGATGTGCTAGCAGCTGGTGGGGGAGCGCGCGTCCGTGGCTCGCTTCCCACAGAGAGCTGCTCCGGGCGCAGATCCCCGTTGTTTTCCTGGTCCGTGCATGCGGGAGACTGGCGATGAGACTCGAGATCATCAGCTGAAGACAGCGAAGCAGAACGCCGGGCTCTGAGCTTCACCAGCCGGCCAGCTCGTGAGCCGCGTTTCTTCCTCCGTGTCGATCGATTTCTCCGTGCAGGCTGGTGAGAAGAGCAACAGAGGTAAACGGGCAGCTCGTCTCTGAGCAACGGGGGCAGAGGGGGTCTCCCCGAGGTACGCTCATACTGGCCCAAATCAGCGACATCCGCAGCAGTAAAACGTAAATCCAGAAGCTGCTTCCGGTCATAAACCAGCAGTGTACTTATGTCTCCAATGAAGAACGAACAAAACACGAAAATTCCAAACACCCACAGGAGAGGAGGTGGATACGCAGCCATGCTCATGGGCGCCATCTTGGAAAATACACAGCAGCATGACATCAGTAGCACGTATCAACAGTGGTGTTAAAGTAATTTTTTTTTCACAGTGATTATGCTAGTTAGGGATTCATGAGTCTAACAGCCTCAGGGAAAAGCTTTTCCTCATTCTAGTGGTTCTACACTTAATGCTCCTCAACCTCCGCTTTAGGGGAGTGGGGCAAAAAGTGTGTCAGTGTCTCACCCCCACTAGAAACTAGTGGTTTTGTTATGTAATTCTGTTAGATGTCTCGGCTTTGTTTTCACACTTTCTTACTGTATTTGCTCAACAGTGTTTGAGTCTGGTTCAAAGGAGTGTGTTTTGAAAACGTAGGATTTTCAATGTTGCAACGATACTGTACTGTATCTAGATGACAGAGGATCACATCATTGATGTGTACTGTATTTCTAGGGATTTTCCCTAATAATTTTAGTCATCTTGTTTTGGATGTACCGGTAGTTGTTTTTGACATTCAGGGAATCCTTTTTGTAGTTCCCCCACACAACGTTTTATCATTTGAGATTGACAGCATTTTGAACATGCTTTGATGTATCTGTAATCAGTGACGTCTTTACGCATTCCAGGCCAGTAGGCAACCTTTTTTAGAGCGATGAGTGTTGTTGTGTCTAGAAGAGAGAAGGTCATGGGCGTTATCCATCCCCCCCACCCCCCCGTATTTGCGTGGAACCACAAACACAGGCGAAGTTGTTGCATCGGAAACATACATTAGATGCTCTTGACCAACGTAAGCGAGGAACAAACTTTGTAGAGATCATTTAACTCTGGAATGTTTTCCAAGTCTGATGCAGTCAGTTTGTTTTTGACTGGGTCAGAAAGACAAAGAATGATTTTGTTGATTGCAGGATCAAGTGATTGAAAGTTGATAAGATCTTCATCAGATAATGTGGGGTCGATGGACACAACACCGTGTTTTGGTTCAACATCTTCAGATGCTTTGTTCATGGTGAAGGCACCATTTTGTGCTTTATCTGTGCTTTTTATTGGACCTATGATGTTGGGGCCAAAGGTCATGTTTGAGAAAAGAGTCATGGACTCAGCATCTGTTGGTGGGTCCAGAGGACCGAGAACGTTGCTTTCAGGTCGAAACTGTTCCAACTGTTGTTTTGGCTGGGTGTTTGTTACCACAGTCTCAGAGGGAGCATCTTTTAGATGATCATCACCTGTCTGGTCTTTGGACTCAGTTTGGTTTGCATCCGAGTTCTCTGTGGTTTCCAGCACATTATAACACCGATGGAACTGCTGAGGTAATGAAATTGGCAGAGGTGTTTGTACCTGTGCCCACATCTTCAGGGTTTGAAAACAGATTAAAGGCATCAGCCTTTCTTTTCATCTTCATCTTTTCATCAGCCAGATCTGTCTTAAAAAGCCACCGAGGACAAATTTGTGTTAGCTGAAGAGTATGATTGTACCTTCATGTTGCAAGATTATGCAGGTTATGCATATGAACAGTATATTCTTAATATGTGTATGATCTTACTAAGCTGGTATATTATGCCAAAGTTAAAAGAACAACTCAGAATGATCTTAGTATTTGTTTGAAGTGTTTTGGGAATGAAGGAAAAGTTGTAGACATAAGTTGTCTCCTGTCCTTTCTAAAAACAATTCATCTGTTCTCAAAACTGATTCTCTGTTTTCACACCTGCAAGTCTTCTGTTTTGTCTTCGTACTCAAAACTGACTACTTCTTATGTAAAAAACATTTCACCTGACGTCAACAAATCTCTCCCTACTCTGGTCACAGAGTACACAGCTGTGTGTACTATTCATTATTTCTATTTCTGGTCACAGAGTAGGGAGGAGTCTATTGTGGCACTCAGAATTGTTGTCTGAGTGTCAAGGTGAGGCCCAACAGATTTACTTTCAAAAGTAGAACATTACAGCTGGCCATAATGCTCCACTTGATATATAAATAAACTTTATTACAATTGCTTTGGGTTGGTTTCAGATGTAATGGACACAGGGATGAAAAACAAAGAAGAAAACAAATTTTAAAAAGTGGGAGGAGGGTTAAAAGGGGAAGGAGATACATAGGAGTAGATGAGAGAGAGGTATAATGATATAATATATTATGAAGCTCTCAACCTTGACCTCTCTAAGTGGCTTTAAACATTTGTTAAGTTCCTGGCAAGAACCAATGCAGACATGCTCGTATTTTTAGTATTCTACACCACCTCGTAATCTAACAGTTTTTTCACTTCTTTTCCTTTTGTCATTTTGTTTTCAATTGTAAAATAATTTTAATAATAATAATACAGTAATTTTAAAAAATGGGATGACTCATTTGTGAATGTCAGTTGTCGTTGTTGTTGTCCACTGTTGTCATCACTCTTAAAATCCAGATCTCTCTTGTAAATGAATCCTCACGGCTCAATTAACCTGTATAAAAGAAAGTTGAATGAATAAAGAGAACACAAATCATCATCATTGAAGTCTGCCTCTAGACCTAAAGAAAGAAAAAGACAAAACTGAGAAACCACAACAACAAATAACGTGCATATATAATGATAGTTATAACATCATTAGAAAGTATTTCATATGGTACATGGTAATACAATATGTATTTTGTGGCCACCACAACCCAGCTGAGTGTGTATCTGATAAACACCTGAATCTAAACACCTGTGTGAGCATGCTTTTCACTACAATGTTTCTACATAAGAATGTTCAATAGTGGATGTGGGGACCCACAGACCCGTCCCTCCAGGACACGATGGCGACACAGGGAAGACCGGAGCCACAAACATACAACAGCCCCAAAGTCCAGAGCCCCTGGAGACCCCCCACCCCCGAAAGAAGCAGCGTGGAGCCTCGGGCAACCCCCAGTAGCCACATGCAGGAGCCCCAGGAGGCTGCAGTGATGAGCCCACAGGCCCCACCGGCAACCCACTATGCCAGAGCAGATCCGGCCATGGACACACAGACCAGAGCCCCAAGGCCATACCACCTACCAACAGTGGCTCTACAGATCTAGGGCACCCGGGCCTCGGCAAGTAGCCACCAGGGCGGGCCGGCACACACCCAAGCACACAGCCCCAGATGTCGAGAACCACCAATGCACCGGTGGCAGTGGGACCTGCCACCACAGGGTAGTGTGACGGGGGAAGTAGACCCCACATTAAATGGGGAGCCCAAAATTATCAAAGAGAGGGGACAACCCAAAACCCAACCTGAAACATAAACAGGCACACACAAGCCGTTTTCGCATTGGCCAGCCCTCAATGGCCCGGGCCGCCCCTGGTTTGCCCAGAGCCCGAACTGGCCCGCCCGCGTTCATTACGCATTATGTAGAGAGCAAGCCTTGAAGTGGGTGGGGTGTTCACTTGACGTGGGTGGAGTGTTCTTGTGTACGCGCTTACAGTGTTTTAAGAGAGGACACCCCTAAAAAAATATTTGTTAGCTGAATATATATATTAGTTTTTCTGAGTTTAATTTTTGTTAATAACTGATTACAAATCAGCTTATGTATCAGCTTATGTTAGAACGTAAATAGCACGAAGCGCGCACCCATTTCCGCCTTTCCGCGTGACCTGAATGTCATTAAAATATAACTAATATTGTCTAACTCTTGCGCACAGCCAGGGTTTTAAAATATAACTAATAATCTCTAACTTCTACATGCAGCTAGAATGTTAAGAGGATTGAATGGTATATAGGTAAAGTGGACACCTAAAACTCCAGTCCGTTGCTGTAGCTCAGAGCGTTCGCCAACTGCTACTAAGCTCTTTTATCTTGACCCGAGGAAGCGGGTTCGCTTCCCACCTGGTACGAAGTAATTTTACTTTTTTTTTTATTGGAGTAAATAAAAAGGAGTTGTGTTAACCAAACTCCTTTGACCAAAAAACATGCTTGTTAGGCTGATTGGTGACTCTAAATTGATCCTAGGTGTGAGTGTGAGAGTGGATGGTTGTTTGGTGTGAGTGAGACAGGTCCCTCTTGTAAATGAGTCCCCGTGACTCAACGAGGCTAGCCTGTATAAATAAAGGTTGAATGAAAAAAAAAAAAGAAGTTAGAGATTATTAGTTATATTTTAAAACCCTGGCTGCGCGCAAGAGTTAGACAATATTAGTTATATTTTAATGACATTCAGGTCACGCGGAAAGGCGGAAATGGGTGCGCGCTTCGTGTTATTTACGTCCTAACATAAGCTGAATTGTAATCAGTCATTAACAAAAATTTAACTCAGAAACACTAATTCAGCTAACAATTATTTTAGGGGTTTCTGTAGTTAAATATTAATGAAATTCAGCCCTCGCGCTGAGGTTGTTTGAATGAGTCCCGCCCCTGCTGCAAACAACGAATCAAATGTGAGCAGTACATGACGTCAAACTGGGTCCGTGGGGCCGGCCCGATAAGAACCACGGTGGAGATGGTTCCAAAACAAGGGCGGATCCCGGGCGGAAAAGGAAAATGCGAACACGCCGAACCCAGGTTAGAAGCAGGGTGGAGCCGGGGAGAGCCAGGGAGGGCTGGCCAATGCGAAAACGGCTACAGACAGCCTGACCGAGCCTCTGTCAGGCCGTTCATGTGCCCTACCCACCCGACAGCGGCCGTAGTCTGGCCCCAGGCTGGGGGCCAGAGCAGTAGGCAGATGCAGCAGAGGAAGGCCGGCCCAGTGTATTGATGACCAAGCACCCCACCAACCCCACACCCCAGGCCTCTAGACGCCCAAGCATGCTGTCAGTGCACCCCATACACATAGCACCCCATACCACAAATGTCACAGCAGGCCGACCAGACAGCGCCCAATCAAAGCGAATTCCTGCCCCTGATCGCTGCCATAAACCACAAATGACTACACACATACACACAACCTCAGCCGACCCCCACGACCCCAGGGCCTTCAAGCATGTTAATAAGAACAGACTTCCAGTGTATTGGACCTCCAACAAGAAGGCCTGGGTTACACTGGATGTGTTCGAGAAGTGGTTTACCAACAATTTCGTCAAAGACATAAAGCGCTTCTGCAGAACCCAAGACATTGCCTTTCACATCCTGCTGGTGTTGGATAATGCTCCGGGTCACCCCACAAACCTAACTGACCTCAACCCAAACGTGAGGGTGGTCTACATGCCACCTAACATGACCTCCCTCATATAGCCCATGGACCAGGGGGTGATATCCACCTTCAAGGCCTACTACCTCCAGAGGGTCATCTGCAATGCTTTGGATGCCACAGATAAGGGCCCAGAAGTCACGCTGAAGGACTTCTGGAAGCAGTACAACATCCTCCATGCTGTGGGTCACATTGGTGAGTCCTGGGCTCAGGTGAAGTAGAGCACACTCAGTGGAGTGTGGAAAAAACTCTGCCCACAGCTTTTAGATCCTTCACTTGAGCCCGAGGACACAATCACCAGTGTGATACAGAGTGTGGTGGAGATGAGCAGTAGATTGCAGTTGGAGATCGAGGAGGAAGATGTTCAGGAGTTGCTGTTTGAACAAGGTGAGGAGCTGTCCACTGAGGACCTTCAGGAGCTGGAGAGGCAGATCTTGGTGGAGGAGGAGCGGCATGAAGACAGGCCAAGTCCTCCGGCCAAGGTCTTCACCAGGTAGGCCTTGGCTAAGATCTTCAAGCAGCAGCAGGAGGTCTTGGACCAGTTGGAGGCAATGGACGCAGGTGGGGAGAGGTTCGCCAGGGCCTCCCGAGCTGTCCTTGATGGTCTGGCTTGTTACCGGCAGATCCTGGAGGACAAAAGGCAAGAGGCAGTGCAGAGCACCATGCTACAGTTTGTGAGGAGGGGACCTGTAGCGCCTCCAAGATCTGCTGGAGCAGCAGAAGAAATGCCATCCACCTCTACTGCTGCAAGCCAGGAGTCAATGGACAACTCACCCTCTCCTCCCTCTCCTCCCCAGTAAACCTCCCTCCCTCCTCTGTACCTCTCCTCAAAGGTAATGAAATGTTGCTTTTACATTTTGATTTTCTGTTTTGTTTTATGTTACTGTATTGTACAGTTACTTCATCTGTTAACCCACCTGTCTCTGTTCATGTCCACAGACGTCTCCTCCTCCTCCTCCACTCCACTCCAGTTAGCCAGCCAGCCTCCGCACCCCTCCCCAAAGGTAATGAAATCTTGCTTTTACATTTTGATTTTCTGTGTTGTTTTTATGTTACTGTACTGTACAGTACTTCATCTGTTAACCCACCTGTCTCTGTTGATGTCCACAGACGTCTCCTCCTCTCCAACCAGCCTCTGCAACACCTACCTTCACTGACCTGCTCATCTCCCCACTGACCTACACAGCTTCATCATCCAGGTACAGTAATGAAATGTAAATTTTATTTTGCTTTTCTGTTTAGTTTCATGCTGCATTTCATCATCCACCTATGTCTTGTCATGTCCACAGCCTCCATCCAAAGCATCGTGGAAATGCCTCCCCCTGGTCCATCAAACATCAGCACACATACATCATAGTAAGGACAAGTTGTTTTTGTCTGTTTAATTTATCAGTAAGCACAAGAACTTGTTGTCTGTGTGGTTTCATATGTTTCATTAATGTTAAATTACAAATGTCTGTTTTCTAACAGTGACACCTGCTACATTCCCTTCTCTCCTGGGTCCAATGACATCACACTGACTGAGGTGATACACCCTCCTGGGTCCAATGACATCACACTGACTGAGGTGATACACCCTCTTGGGTCCAATGACATCACACTGACTGAGGTGATACACCCTCCTGGGTCCAATGACATCACACTGACTGAGGTGATGCTCCATGCCTCCTCCATGTCTCCTCCATGCCTCCTCACCTGCCTGCAGTGACATCACACTGACCCATGTCAGACATCACACTGACACATGTCAGACACCTCCAAAAGTCTGACCTCCTCTTCTGAAAAGCTCCAACTGAAATAAGCTGCCTCTCCATCACTGTGAGCACTTTTAACACTAGCACTCCCAGAATTTTGAAATGAGTCCTACAGCTACCATAGACTGTCAAATGACAGTTTGAGGTACTTCTACCAGAGACTATCAAATGACAGTTTGAGTAATTTGTATCCCAATAGGTGTGGCCCCTTGTCCCATGTAAATGATAAACAGGGGTGATGGGTGATAGTGTGAACAATGTTGATACTCGGATAGAGAAGAAAAACCTTGTATAACCAATTTATTCTCAAGTGTCCCAAGTGTCCTTAGTTCCACTTCTTCAACTTCTTAGGCCCTGTTTACACGGACACTGTGTGGGGGAAACGGATGTTTTGGGTATGTTAATTAGGTGAAAAGTTTTGCGTTGACACGGTCGAATTCTGTGGATACGACTCTCTCCCCCTCCACCCCCCGTCCTCATGATTTCACTGTAGTTACCATGCTGGGCCATTAGATGGCGCTGTGATTTTTGGAACCTTCACTACTGCGCATGCGTGCTGCCTGAGGTAAACAGAGCAGCCGAGGCAGCCTGCCTCGTCTGTTTTCCTCTCTGGCTAAAATCAGCTAACTACAAGTTGTTGTCAACAAGTTAACAACAAGTTAAAGCTGGAATTTGGATAAGAGTCAACAGATTTGACACCAAGTGGGACCGCTTCATCTAACAAGCTGCACACCAGTTGCTGACTGGACCGGAACCGCGTCAACATGTCTGACTTTAGTCCGTGAGAATCAGCTGATTTCCAGCAGCGCTACAAGGTAAACAATGTTCTTAATAATGTTTCCTTGTGTTTAGTTCGATCACAGAACAACCAACTGAGGTTTTCAGACTTAGCTTTTTTAGATTTTTCTACCTGGATTATTGAGCATGCCTCAGGGCAACTGAGGTTTTATTTTTATTTTTTTCCTGCGAGGTCGAAGCTGTTCCACGAAGCGGACCGGCGGTTCGGATGTGGGTCCAGTGTCCACCAGGATGAAAACAACAGAGTCCAGTTCATTAAAGTTCGGTTAACGTGTTTTTAAAAGTGTTCAATTTAATTCTCAGTGTTTGTGACATGAGTTTGTGGTGTTGAATAAACAAATAAATTAAAAATCAACCTGGTGTCTTCATTTTCAGCAGCATGTTAGGCATGACGTAACGAGTCCAGATAGCTTCATTTAGCTCAGATAAATTTAAATATCTCCCACGCTAACATAAATACTGTTTATTATTGTTAAACTGTTAATATATAGCACATTTAGTATGTTATAGTGCAGCGTGACACGTGAAATGTCCGACTGCCTCGTTAACAGCGACAACTGGATCCAGGCAGCTGGCTCTCTTCCAACACAGATGCAGGTAAGGTGTAGAATAATTAAATATGAGAATCAAAATATATTCCATCAGCTATAGTTCAGAAAGTGGTGCGTGTGTCCACTGTCCAGTCCACCGCCATTGTTAAAATGCCGGCTGTCTGCGCGTGCGTGCTGCGTGCATGTGTTCAAACAAAAGCTCCGCGGGAGATGTTTACATTATCAACGGGGGGTCAGCGAAAAAGATCCACCCTGAGAGCTGGATCAGAAAAGCATCGGATGCAAAGAGGGGGGCCAGTGAACTCGTGTAGGCGATAAGCAAAGACGCAGAGAGAAAGGAGCGGTTCCACTCAAAATATGCGCCGTGTAAACAGGGCCTTAGACTGCTACACTACCATTTTGTTTGTTTCCAAGGAAAAGCTGGTGTGAAACAACTTTATTCAATTTTATTTCACTCAGCATGTACCTTGCAGATCTCAATTTCAGATTTACCAAATGTAATGGCACATTGGTATAAAGTCAAAAATTTCCTTTAGTATATCAAATTGTAATGAGTTGCAACTGAAACTGAGTTCTTTGTTTGTGCTGGACTAGCAAACTGCCCCACATTCAACAATGCTAATGTGTTCTGACATTCTGTAAGTGTGATGAGTCTCTTCACTGGAAGAAATGTCTGTCTAACCAAGACCAATACAATCCCGCCTTCACATAAAAGTGACCAATACAATCACGACTTCAGATAAAAGTGACCAATACAATCCCGCCTTCACATAAAAGTGACCAATACAATCCCGCCTTCACATAAAAGTGACCAATACAATCCCGCCTTCACATAAAAGTGACCAATACAATCCCGCCTTCACATAAAAGTGACCAATACAATCCCGCCTTCACATAAAAGTGACCAATACAATCCCGCCTTCACATAAAAGTGACCAATACAATCCCGCCTTCACTTCTGATAAAAGTGACCAATACAATCCCGCCTTCACATAAAAGTGACCAATACAATCCCGCCTTCACATAAAAGTGACCAATACAATCCCGCCTTCACATAAAAGTGACCAATACAATCCCACCTTTACATAAAAGTGACCAATACAATCCTGCCTTCAGATAAAAAACACCAATACAATCCCGACTTCTGATAAAAGTGACCAATACAATCCCGCCTTCACAGAAAAGTGACCAATACAATCCTGCCTTCACAAAAAAGTGACCAATACAATCCTCTTTACAATTTACATAGCTCATGTAGGTCAGAGCATCCCTGATGCATCCTTACATTTCTATGCTGATGACACAGTTGTTTACTGCCGAGATAAAACAGTAGCTAAGGCTTTCCAGTCTCTGCAATCTGCTTTTGACATCATCCAGTCAGATTTGTTCCATCTCAAACTTGTACTAAATGCTGATAAAACAAAAGGGATGTTTTTTTTCAAGTAGGAAGTCGGTCCCAGCAGTGCTTCCTCTGATTTTATCCTCAAATGGTGTCCCAATTGAGTTTGTTGATTCCTATAAATATTTGGGTATCCTGGTTGATTCACAGCTCTCTTTTAAACTCCACGTGGAAAACCTAGTAAAGAAACTGAAAGTTAAACTGGGTTTCTTTTTCAGAAACAGATCATGTCTAACACTGAATGTTAGGAAACGCCTTGTATCTGTGACTTTCCTCCCCTCCATTGATTACGGTGACATTCTCTACATGAATGCTCCTACAAGCACCCTGCGGATGTTGGATGTTGTCTACCATGGTGCTCTAAGATTCATAACTGGCTGTGATTATCGTACCCACCACTGCACCCTGTATTCACTGGTTAACTGGACATCATTAACCTCACGCAGACTCTTCCACTGGTACATTTTCATCTTTAAATCACTTCTCGGTCTGCTGCCCTCATACATCTCCTCCTACATGTCTTTACGTGAGTGCAGCTACAGTGTGCGCTCTCAGGACATGATCACCTGCAGTGTTCCGTCAGTGAGGACTGAACTTGGAAAAAGGGCTTTCTCCTACTCTGCTCCTGCATCCTGGAATATCTTACAAAAAGATTTGAAGCTCTCGGCCCTGACCTCCCTAAATGGTTTTAAGAATCTTTTGGAATCCTGGCAAAAACCATTGCAGATATGTTCTTGTTTTTGATTTTGTATGTCTACCTTGTGGTGTTTTGCTAGTTTTGATACTTTGCATTTCACTTTCTATTTCTCTCCTATGTTTTTTTTTCCGGTTGTTTGTTGTTTAAGGAAATTCTACCATTGCTGTTCATCATTCTCCCCCTTGAGCTGCGTGCCACCTCTGATCTGACTCTGTTCAAAACCAGACTGAAGACCCACTTGTTCAAAAAAGCTTTCAGTGTGTAACTTTTATTACTTTTGGTATTTTAGTATGTAGCATTTTTATTTCCATTGCCTTCTTTTATTGCTGTTGTTTTTTATTCTATTTTCACTGATTTATTGTTCCAGTTTATCATCTTTTTATCCTGTTAAGCACCTTGGTCAATGCAAGGCATTGTAGGAAGGTGCTATACAAATAAAGTTTATTATTAAAGTTTATTATTATTCTTTAGTTTGTAGCAGGTCGCTTTTGTAAATGAGCCCTCGAGGCTCAATGAGATTTACCTGACTAAATAAAGGTTGAATGAATGAAAATACAATCCCGCCTTCATATAAAAGTGACCAATACAATCCCGCCTTCACATAAAAGTGACCAATACAATCCCGCCTTCACATTAAATAATAATAATAATAATAATCATCATCATTTTATTTAAAAGCGCCTTTCAGGACACCCAAGTACACTTAACAAACCAATACAGTGCAAACATTATCAGTGACAAATTGAAATATAAAACACATAAAGATTATAAAATGCAAAATAATAAAAATACATTTAGTAAAGTTAATGATAAGCTAGTCTAAAGAGATGTGTTTTCAGGGCTGTCTTGAACAGAGAAAGGGAGGTGGTGTTTCGAAGATCTGGCGGGGTTCTGGCGGTAAAAGTGACCAATACAATCCCGCCTTCACATAAAAGTGACCAATACAATCCCGCCTTCAGATAAAAGTGACCAATACAATCCCGCCTTCAGATAAAAGTGACCAATACAATCCCGCCTTCACATAAAAGTGACCAATACAATCCCGCCTTCAGATAAAAGTGACCAATACAATCCTGACTTCTGATAAAAGTGACCAATGCAATCCCGCCTTGACCATGGATAGGTTACAGGTGACAGGTGACAGGACTTGCAGTCTTCCCTAGCAACTTCATCTACCATAGCAACTGAATCTGTAATGTGATGTACTAGTAAATGGCCTCATATACCGTACATACAAACGGACGTGAAAATGCTAATTCAAACTGTCATTTGACAGTCCCATGGGAACTATAGGTAATGTTGATCAAATGACAGAGGTTTGGGAGTTCCATTAACAACTTGTGTGTGAGGGGTCTTATGTTTCTGTAATGTTAACTTTCACATGTGTTTTCTGTGTGTAACAGTCAGACCACCCGTGCGTTGCTTCGTCGCCTGCCTCAAGTGACATCACACTGACCCATGTCAGACACCTCCACAAGTCTGACCTCCTCATCTGAAAAGATCCTCTCCTCTCCATCACTGTGAGCATTTTAACAACTTGTATGTGGGGAGTCTCATGTTTCTGTAATGTTAACTTTCACATGTGTTTTCTGTGTGTAACAGTCAGACCACCCGTGCGTTGCTTCGTCGCCTGCCTCAAGTGACATCACACTGACCCATGTCAGACACCTCCACAAGTCTGACCTCCTCATCTGAAAAGATCCTCTCCTCTCCATCACTGTGAGCATTTTAACAACTTGTATGTGGGGAGTCTCATGTTTCTGTAATGTTAACTTTCACATGTGTTTTCTGTGTGTAACAGTCAGACCACCCGTGCGTTGCTTCGTCGCCTACCTCAAGTGACATCACACTGACCCATGTCAGACACTTCCACAAATCTGACCTCCTCATCTGAAAAGATCCTCTCCTCTCCATCACTGTGAGCACTTTTAACAACTTGTGTGTGTGAGGTCTCATGTTTCTGTAATGTTAACTTAAACATGTGTGTTCTGTGTCTTAACAGTCAGACCACCTCACCTGCCTCCAGTGGCATCACACTGATCCATGTCAGACACCTGGACACCTTCTGTCCGACCACAGTCAGACAGGGGCGTAACTTTAGGTCTAACATTGGGGGGGTTGTGATTAACAATAAACACGAAAAAATTGTACACTATACGCTTCGGTGTTTAATACGCGTCATCTCTTCTTCTTCTTCTTCTTCGATGGTGTTTACTGGCAGTTTACAAACTCAGTGTATTACCGCCATCAACCGGACGGAGATGTAATTCAAGAGTCTACTTTCAACAAAAAATAAATAAATAAATAAATAAATAAATAAATAAATTAATTAAAATAAAATTAAATCCTTTCAGCTAATTTTGTAACTTTCAAATATTTAACAAGTGCTTTAGTTATAACCTGTGACTGATTTTTCTTCAATAAAGTAACCATTGTCNTTTTTTTTTTTTTTCCATTTATAGATGGCCTCCCTTCACACCTTATAGCCATCCTCTCACTCCAATATTTTTTTATTTTTTTTATTTTTTTTTTTATTTATTTATTTTTTTTATTATTTTTTTTTTTAAATAGAGAAAGAAAGAAAAGAGAAAGTGAGACAACAAAACAAAACAAAACAACAAAACAACAATTGTCCACAGAAAGAGCACAAGGCAAACACACCAAACCTCCGTCCACAATCCTGCAAAGCACATGACAGAACACAACAACGAAACATACAAGCATAAAGACTGATAATATTCATGACCTTGCAAATATTTCTATAAATACACATACCCATACCTACAAATATATATACAATATACATACATATATATTTATATTCATTTATATACCCATCTACATACATCTACTATACATCCCTGCATCCATTTGTGTGTGGTTGTGAGCATGCATAAGTGAATGAGGTTCCTCCAATAGAACATTTAGTAGCGACTGTGAAGCATCAGAGACCCGTCCCCCCAAAGCCCGAGACAGACGAAGGGGCGATCAAAGCCCAAGACCCCAGGAAGGACCCCGAGCCCAGAGTCCCCAGGACCACCCGAACAGGACGAGCCACTCGTCCACTCCCCAGATCCGACCAAGTGGAAGAACCGGACGAACCCCACCAGGGACCACACACAATGACCCCCCGGGGTCAACAGCGACAATAAATAACCATAATAATAAATTAATAATAAAGTAACCATTGTCACCGAACTCCCCATTACCCTTTCCAGTGCCTTCCTCTCTTTATTATATTTCTTACAATAAATCAACACATGTTCCACTCCTTCCAGTACCCCACAATTAGAGCAGTCACCTGATGGATGTTTTCCTATTATCTTTAGACCACTATTTAATGTAGTGTGCCCAATCCTCAACCTGTTAATCCATACTTCCTCTCTCCTAGTCATTAAACTACTATCGTCACTTAGGAGTACCTCCTTCTGTATGTTATGTAAATGTCTTCCTCTTTCCTCTAAATCCCACCTCTCCTGCCACATATCATTTATTTTATCTTTAACAATTATTTTTATTTCTGCTTTACTTAATGGGACATCATATTTTGGGCAGCACGGTGGCACAACTGGTAGAGCTGCTGCCTCTCAGCGAGAAGGTTGCCGGTTCAAATCCCGGTCCGGGGCCTTTCTGGGTGGAGTTTGCATGTTCTCTCCGTGCATGCGTGGGTTTCCTCCGGGTACTCCGGTTTCCTCCCACAGACCAAAAAACATGCTTGTTAGGCTGATTGGTGACTCTAAATTGACCCTAGGTGTGAGAGTGGATGGTTGTTTTGTGTGAGTGAGACAGGTCCCTCTTGTAAATGAGTCCCCGTGACTCAATGAGGCTAGCCTGTATAAATAAAGGTTGAATGAAATATTCAATTTCTCTTGCTGTATACGCGTCATCTCCACGCGACGCGTCAGCTTTGTCCTGATCAAGATGGCGGCGACAGGACCCAGCTAGTACGAAGAACTTCACAAAGAAACACGGTAAAAACAATTATTTCTTTGCGAGAAAAAATATATTACTAAGCTGACTTTATAGAAGACGTGTTCTTGAGTTTAACGAAATGTTCAAATCAGCTGGATTTAAAAAAAAAAGTTCGCTGATTTTTATGCAGGCGCCAGGCGGGTCAAACCGGACGCTTTCTTTCTTTAAATTTAGCTAAATAAACGCTTAAAAATATACAGTATTTCTTCGCTGACTTATGGGTGATAGTAGACGTACTCCTGAGTTTAAGAAATGTTCAAATCAGCTGGATTTAAAAAAAAAAAGTTCGCTGATTTTTATGCAGGCGCCAGGCGGGTCAAACCGGAGCTTTGTTTCTTTAAATTTAGTTAAATAAACGCTTAAAAAATACATTTCTTACCTCACTACAGCAGACGGGCTCCTGAGCTGAACCAAATGTGAAATCAGCTGGATTTAAAAATCCGCGGTGTGGTTTATGAGTGGTATCTTGCAAACAAAAACAGCTACCTGTTCATCCATAGGGGCAACTTCATGAGCAGCTCCGTGACTCACGTGACTTCCTGTAGCCGGTGAGATGGGTGATACCAAATTATTTGCAGGGGAGGGGGTCAGTCCTCAGGGAGTTTGTTAAAAACATGCAGCAATTTTACTAAAAAATTTGAATGAATAAAGAAAATCAATTATTGATGTAAGATATGTATAATGACGAAATGATGTCATTTTATTGGGGGGGGTTGAAATGATCGGATCAAATTATTGGGGGGGTCAAAACCCCCCTAACCCCCGTGTAAATTACGCCTATGTGTATTTTAAATCGGGTTAGTTTTAAAGAAGCGGTTGTTGGTGCTGGAGTCAGAGTTTGTTTCTTCCAGCAGGGGGCAGCAGAGACCAAGAGAAGGAGCTGAGGTCTGTTTCCACTGTGATTAGTAAATATCTCACCTGAGACAGGTTCTCACTATGACCAGCTTTAACTGAGTTTTGATTTACTCCTATGAGGAGATACTGATAGAATCACTTTTTTAATTAAAGGCCCAGTATTGTTTGTAGGAATGCATCACATGCTGCCTCTCTGCCGGGTTTAGACTGCCATCATCTTTTCTTGAGAATGGATGGAGTTGTCCTTTCAGCGTAGGTTATGAATGACAGCTATTACCACACTGAAGCTTAGCAGAAAATCTTCAAAATAAACTGAATTTTACTCATTTCTTTGGTTTTCACAAGGGTTGGCTGTGGTGGCCATCTTGGAAACGTCTTGTGCAATCTGTGCTCTAAGTGAATGATGTGGATGACTCTCAGCAACTACCACACACCAGGCCTTTGAATGTTCATCTTGATGGTGTGTGTGTGTGCAGGATTGGACCCAGAACACAGACAAACAAGAGGAGCTACCCCCCAAGTGACGAGCAACAAATCTAACACCTGAGGAATCCTCTACTCACACACCGTGTTTCCATCAAGGTTTCTAGATGCACATTTTGAAGCATCGCATCAGAAAAGATGAATGGAAACGGAAAAATTCGAGTTAACTTCCTCTAATTCGCTCAAAAGTTGATACGCTCGATTGAGGTGGTTTTTGGGGGTTTCGAAACAGAGCTGATGCGCAAAACGACAGATGAAACAGATTTGCCGACTCAGTTCTGCCGTAGCGAACATTCACGTCATGTGACTGATCAGCTGTTTCCGCTCCGGACAACATGTAACATCGCTAAAACTAGTTGGCATGACAGAATAAATACAACTTGCCCGATAGCAACACGTACCTGAAATATTCTCTCCATTTTGCCAGATGTGTGGTCGGGTTCTGTTTTCAACCGCTACTTCCTGTTTACTGTAGACATGCGTAACGCTGACGTCTGACGTAATGACGCTTTGCGTGGCCCGGTAGATGCGTTTCAAGCCAGTTGATGGAAACACTTCTGATCCGCATTAATTTGTATTTACATTTTTGCGAGATTTCAAAAATTAGCTCAAAATTCGAAATGAAAATAGATGGAAACACGGTTACAGAGGAGAAACACCGGACCGTGCCACGAAACCAGAACCAGAACACTTTATTCATCTTTCTTCTTTACAGCATGATGAAATGAAAAACTGCTGCAGTGAGAAACGGTGCATCGTTAAAAAGGACGAGAAAACTTCACAAAACATTCCACGCACTAAAACACCAATCGACTAAAGAGAGAGAGGGAAGCTGTAGAACAATTAACACGTCACGATCAAATCAGACACAAATATTTATTCAAAAAGAACAAACTATTAAGACTGTATAGAAATTGTAGATATTTGTCTTTTCGGAGCATCGTGACTTTGAATCAACAAGGCTCTGCTGACATGGAGCTGGACACAGAATGAAGGCGCTTTGCCACCGCCTCAGCTCTATTCGGTTCCATCCCACACCGCACTGCATCGCATCAGGTACGGGCCTGCCCACTGCCAGTACCACCCCCACACAGCCTGGTTATGGGACCACCTTGTTCGTGGTTCCATGCAGACTATACTCCGAGGGGACGATTCTGACGTAATCAGGCTGCATCAGTTGACTGGCCGGTGGAGCGACGTCACTGGCCGAACCCCCAGCTCCGTCAGGCCTTATGGATTTTCTGTGAATTACAAAGATTTTTCTCCATTTTTCATGATTATGGATGTACAGAGAAAAATTCAGCTTCAAATTTATTTTGCGTCTCCTCCTCCCTGCCTCCACAGCAGCAGCCACCCCCTCCTCCATTGTATCGTGAGAGTACCAGGTAAGTATACAGGTAAGCAGGGATGCACGATATTATCGGCATGGTATTGGTATCGGACAATATTAGTGATAAAGTTAAATATCGGACATCGGCCATTCCACCAAAATACTCACTGATATGAAAGGCTTCTGTTTTATGTTAATTTTTTATTTAAGAAACTGTTAAGTTGATCTGTTAATGCACTACTACAGTACTTATGCGCTTTTCTCTTGTAGCTTGTGAACAGGTTAGATTTGTGAAAATCTACAAATTTTCACTGTTCAAGTGTTGTCATTGTGTTAGAGAGAGTACATGTCATGAATACATTTTGACATTAAACATAATCCAAATTGAAGTGTTACATCATTTTTAGCCCTTTTTTGGCATCTGCATTTGATAACAAGGGCAAATTGACAAAGACCGTACAGAATAATGTAGTATTTTAAATCCACAGCAGAGAAAGCTATGTATGTATGGGGCGGCCGTGGTGTAGTGGTAATGGCAGTCGTCCCCCGATCGGAAGGTTGGAGGTTCAAATCCCGGTTTCCCACACCATGTGTCGTTGTGTCCCTGGGCAAGACACTTAACCCCGAGTTGCTCCCAGTAGGACTGGCTGGCGCCTTGCATGGCAGTCTACCGCTACTGGTGAATGAATGTGTGTATGAATGGGTGGATGGCTGGTGCTGTAAAGCGCTTTGGGGTCCCTCACGGGGGGCTGGAAAGCGCTATATAAGTAAGCTCCGTTTACCATTTACCATTTAGTCTCTGTAAGTAGGTCTAGGGGGAAAATATCAGTACAGTATTGGTATCGGTTATCGGCCAAATAAGTTTTAGCATATCGGCATATCGGATATTGCCCCAAAATCCAATATCGTGCATTTTTTTCATTCAACTTTATTTAGACAGGTTAATAAAGGTTGAATGAAAAAATGCACAATATTGGATTTTTGGGCGATATGTCGGATATCGCCCAAAAATCCAATATTGTGCATTTTTTCATCCCTACAGGCAAGTATCTGAAGGGGTGTGGATATGTCATGGCAGCAACAACTGCATGTGAACATGTGAAGTGCCAGTTCCTCTCCGATCGTTGTGTTGGTTAGTTGTTTTCTCGTTTTTCTTTTCTAGTTTCTAGTTCAGTATGGAAGCTTCAAACAGTGCTGTGGACCAATGACGAGGTCCAGAACATTCTGCCTTTATTGGCGGATCAGAGGATTCAGCAACGCAAACTTCAAGAAGCTGCTCACTTGGTATTGACGATCACACCCACAGAGCGGGAAAACAAAACCCAGTGGAAATTCACCCCCATCCTAGAAGCACGGAGAAGACGAGAACTAATCAAAGGCAAAATTCAGCTGCTGATGAGGAAGTGGAGGCACCTGAGTATGCTGACTTAGCCTGGCCCTCGCCTTCCTACACAGCTCCGCTCAATAGACCTTTTACCAGTTGACGTCATCACGCAAAGCTCACCTGAAACGAGCGTTCTGATTGGACGGCAAAAAGCTGCGTCGATTCGAAACCGGATGTTGGGGGTAAGTAGGAAGGAGCCGAGGAGCTTTACTGATGGCGAGTAGTAATTTAGAAGCTTGGTTTCTTAAAATAGTGGACAACAACTGGTCAAA
>JBBPBX010000295.1:41014-61624 GCA_038048925.1 Garcialebias charrua
GTGAAGAATGGTTCAAACACTGAAAAAAGTTATGCTGCTGTTTCTGCACGTCAAGATGATTACAACAGAAGCATTTCTCATTTTGATATGTTTAAAGATACTGATTAAATACAGCTGAAGTTTGCACGTTATCAAGATATTTCTTCCAGATTTTTTGGGTAAGAAAATAAACGGTGCCATACTGAAATGGCTTCATTTTTATTTCAATTATTACATTCCATTGTTGCACACACACATTATTTATATACTGGTAAGTCACAAACAGAAACAACACATACCAGAGGATGTGTTTGTATTTGTCATTTCACTTGTTAAAGGACAGCTGCCTACAAGGACAGAAAGTAACCTGTTAATATATTTTTTTTAATTATGCCTTCTCTGACAACTTGGAGACTTTAAGACAGTTTAATGTTTATGGGGTTCTGTTGTTAAGTCATCAAAATCCTAAAATGTGACTAAAACAGCATTTGTATATTAACAAATAAAAAAATTTAACTAAACAAATGTTCCACTTTACTAAAAGTCAAATTAGAGCACAGTTGCTTTATATTTAAAGGTTGGTGTGTTCATTTCTAAATTTAATGTACTACAATCGATGTCTGTTTTGGGATGTGTGGACTATTTCATTAATCAATTACTGTAATAAACATGGATTTGAATACAGTATATAAATTTGGTCAAATTGGGGAGGGAATGACTGAGCCAGCTGAGGGGTGCTGTGAGTTTTCATTGGATTAGTGTGATGTCCTTCAAAAACTTCAACCAATGTGATGTCACGGTCGACATAATTAATTTAAAATATATATATATTTGGATCATGACAGGCCTGACAGGTCCATAAATTTGTGTCGGCCCAGCGATCAAGCGAATCTTTGTGCCCCGCCGGGCCAGTTACACGTTGCCGGAAACACCTGTGCTTACAAAGATATTTTTAATTTATTGCACTTAGTGCTACAAAAGGCCACAACACTCCTTGTACAATACATACCGGTACCTCTTCCTCAGTGTGCCTTGGATGCAGAAAGGGGGGCAGGTTCAGACTAGCTCCCCTTTTTCCACCTCTGACTTGACAGTCTCTACAATCTGGTCATGTTCCACTGCCTCTAAAAACTGCCATCATTAGGCCTCTTCTGAAAAAATCTAATTTGGATCCCGACATTTTTTCTAATTACCGCCCAATTTCACACCTCCCTTTTCTGTCTAAAGTGCTGGAAAAAGCTGTTGCTGCTCAGCTGCAGGATCACCTACAACAACACTCCCTGTATGAGAAGTTCCAGTCTGGATTCAGGGCAGCTCACAGTACAGAGACTGCATTGCTGAGAGTTACCAATGATGTCCTCTTGGCTGCTGACACTGGCTCTCCCTCCATCCTTGTCCTCCTTGACCTCACTGCAGCCTTCGACACTGTGGACCATAGTATCCTCCTCCACCGTCTTCATGTGGAGGTCGGTCTCTGCGACACCGTCCTGGACTGGTTCAAATCTTTCCTCTCCAATAGGCTGGAATGTGTTAGTCTTGGCAACGCCACGTCCCAGACAGTCTGTGTCTCCTGTGGTGTCCCTCAGGGGTCGGTTCTGGGGCCCCTGCTGTTTTCCCTTTACATGCTGCCTTTAGGTCAAATTATTAATCAGTTCAACATTTCTTTTCACTGTTATGCCGACGATACACAGCTTTACATCAGGACTGGAGCATCCTCATCTTCCACCTTGTCATCTCCATCTTCACTCACTGCCCTCTCTGCCTGCCTGGAGGCAATTAGGGCATGGATGAATCAGAACTTTCTTCAAACTGCTCCAAGACTGAGGCCATACTAGCTGTGTTTCCATCCATTTTCATTTCGTATTTTGAGCTACCTCGCAAATATGTAAATACAAATTAATGCAGATCAGAAGTGTTTCCATCTGCTGGCTTGAAGCGCTTCTACCAAGCCGCGCACAGCGTCATTACGTCAGACGTCAGCGTCATTACGTCAGACGTCAGCACTGCGCATGTCTACAGTAAACAGGAAGTAGCAGTTGAAAACAGAACCCGGCCACACATCTCGTCAAAATCGAGAGAATATTTCAGGTACGTGTTGCTATCGGGCGAGTTGTATTTATTCTGTCATGCCAACTAGTTTTAGCGATGTTACATGTTGTCCGGAGCGGAAACAGCTGAACGTCACGTGACGTGAATTTTCGCTACGTCAGAAATGTGTCGGAAAATGTGTTTCCATTTGTCGTTTAGCGCATCTCAAATCCCAAAAACCACCTCAAGCGAGCGTAAAAACTTTTTAGCGTAATTCAGGAAGTAACCTCGCAATTTGCCGTTTCCATTAAGCTTTTCTGCTGCGCTATTTCAAATTGCGCAGCTAGAAACCTTGATGGAAACACGGCTACTGATTGGCACCCCTCACCAGGTACAAACATCTCCTATAACAAGACTTTCCTTTTCTGGACAAGACATCCCCCTCTCCACCTCTGTTACTAATCTTGGAATAAAAATGGACTCCAATCTTACATTTGAAAATCACATTAAGCATCTGTTTAAAACTTGCTTCTTCCATCTTCGAAACATCTCCAGACTTCGCCCATCCCTAACTTTTTCCGATGCTGAGAAGCTCGTCCATGCTTTTGTCTCCTCCAGGCTCGACTACTGCAACTCCCTGTTTATTGGAATCCCTGGCAAAAACCTTCAGAAACTTCAATATATTCAAAACAGTGCAGCAAGGATCTTGTTGAGAGTTCGTAAATTTGAACATATTACGCCCATTCTCCATAACCTTCATTGGCTTCCTGTCGCCTACAGAATTCAGTACAAAACTGCTCTCATTACACATCAATGCTTACACGGAACTTCACCAGATTATCTGAAGGATATTCTTATTCCATACTCATCCACCCGTTCGCTGCGGTCACAGAACAGTAATCTCCTTCACATTCCGAGAACCAAATTAAGGACCATGGGAGACCGGGCTTTCAGTGTGGCTGCCCCCCGCCTGTGGAACTCTCTTCCTGACTGTCTGAGAGCCCCACAGTCTGTGGTTGACTTTAAGAGCGGCTTGAAGACCTTTCTTTTCAACCGAGCATACTCTACCTCCTCATGATTCTACTTTTGATCTTAGCTGATACTGTTATTGATTTTAATTGTTTATTTATTTAATTGTTTTATTATTTGTTTTATTGACATTTAATTATGTTGCACCTTGTAGCACTTTGAGATTTTCATTAATGAAAAGTGCGTTATAAATTGAATTCATTATTATTATTATTATTATTATTGACATCAAACCCTTTGTCAGCAAGGAGTTGATGGCCAGTTGCTGCTGTAAAACAGTATTAATTCATATTTGACAATAAACAAAACAGTCTTATGTATAGTTAAACTGTATGCTTATACACATTGATGACAGGATTGCTATTTTTTTTCTGTGACAGCATGTCACCGATGCTCCCAGCAAAACTGTGCGAATAACTTACAGAAACAGAGAAATGGCTGAAATGTTTTCAAAGATGCAGTGCTGTCAGACCTCAAATAATGTTAATACTGTAAAACATGTTTGTCTTGTGGAATCTACTACTGTATATTTTTTCAACGCAGAAAGAGTTCAAATGATAACAGGCTAACAGTGCAGTGGTCTGTTCATTTTTATAGAGCTGCATGTTTGATGACATTTTACTCAACTGTTATTTCTTCAGGGGGGTTGAAGGAAGAATCTCCTTGCATGTCGCAGGTTGAAACTCCAACACAGGCAGTGTCAGTGGACTGAGGTACAGCCAGGTCTAGTAGAACTAGCTAGCTGCTAGTTTATCAACTGTCCAGTAGCATTCTGCTGAGGGAGGTTGTTCTCTGTTTTGTCTGTTTCCCATATCCAAGATGTAATGTAGGAACGTAATCCACGGAGTTCATATCATTAATGGCCATTCCAGATAAAAAATGCTGATTACACACGTTGCTGTTTTTTGTCGGGGTGAAGTCCTGCCGGCGAAGCGCTTGAAGCCACATCTTCCTTCTTTTAGTCGCTTTACTCGACTTTCCTAGAGGGACTTGGTAAAACGAACAAGTCTCACCTTCTTCTTTTACTCCTTTACGTTGCCTCGAACAATTATAAACACAATAAAAGTCATATTTCCACATCGCGACCGTCGGCAGTAATGAAAACACTCCAGTAGTGTGGCTGCGTTAGCCCCAGGTTCCGGTAAATTCTCAAAAAATGCGAGTGCGCATGCGCGATGACGTCAACTGGAAAAAGGTCTATTCTTACAGCTCTTTTCTGTAAAACAAAAATAGGCTTTGTAATTGTTTTACACACTTTCCCCCAAACATCAATACAATAAATTAAGTGTGGAACAATGATTGTTTTATACAACATATACAGAGCTTTATCATTCAATAAGTCTCTGACTTTGTACAGTACTGCAATAGATTTAGCTGTTTCCATGTCAGTTTGTCATCAATAATAACACCCAAAAACTTCACCTCACTCACTCTACAAATCTCAACAATATCAATTTTAAATGGAACATTCCTAACAATTCAATTTCAATTTAATTCACTTCAGTTTATTTATATAGCACCAAGTCACAACAGAAATCATCTCAGGATACTGAACAGAAACATTCATATATAAAAAACAATTCAACACTTGCTCTCCCTCAAGGGCAGACGTCTCTTCTCGGTCTCCGCTTTGCTTTTGCTTTGTCTTGTCTGTGAAACTGTCTGAGAGCCTCTCTTCTACAAAATCTTCCGAATCATAACTACGGACTTCAATTTGGTCAGTTGGTCCCTCAACACAACTGATCACATTTCTTCAAAAAGAAGACAGGCTGTAGGCCAGTCGATTTGCCCTGTTGGCATGCACACAGCTGGATATCTCATCGACTTGGAAGACTTGATGACGTGTCTATCTCTGCTGTCATCTGTGGATCTTAAGACGCATATTTAATTGGATTTATGACAACTGGTTCCTGCTTTTTGGATTCGGCTGGTTCCTGGTCTATCAACACAAAAGGAATATGGCAGCTAATCTGAACCTGGTCAGGCTGCCTGCCTTACATGATGGCTTGGTTCATGTCTCGAGAAACCAGACTTTTGGCTGAATGGATTACATCTTGGGGATTTTCTGAGACAGGTTCCATTGGTATGGTCATTTTTAATTTGGACATTTCTGAAGCGAGTGGACCGACACAGACTGAAGGTAGATGTCATTAAAGTTCTGCCTGTCTCCAAAAACAATCATGTTTATATGACATTCGGCTCCCCGACTGGCCTTGATAGGCTGTCTTATCTCAAAACGCCTGGGATGTTTTGTAAACTTGACGCTCTCACCCTCCCAAATCTGCTACTCCATGGACGTCAGTGGAGCCCAGCTGAATAAACATTTTTCATCAGTTCAGAACTTTGGCTTCGTTTCTGGCTGTGGCCGGCAGCCCCCCACCCCCAAGTACCTGCCTTTTAGACTCCCCTCTCCTCCCCCCTTCTGCGCAATGTTGGCGTCATTATGTGCTTGTGTGCAAGATTTTTTTCATTACCACATGTTTGACCTTCACAGGTCAGAAATGTATTAGGAATTTTTTAGTCTCCAAACCCTATGTGTTATTTTTCACCACTTTTGTCTGTCCAACATATCTCACTTGTAAATGAGTCTTTGAGGTTCAATGTGATTTATCTGTTTAAATAAAGGTTGAATGAAAAAAATCATAATTTAACATTATTTATCTGAGGAGCAGACTGCTTTGAGTTTAACTCCATCGCAGAACTCTCATCTTGAGCAATCGTCAAGGCGACAGGGGAAAGGAAAAACTCCCTCATGAGGAAGAAACCAGTAGCAGAACCAAACTGTGAACAAGTGGCCATCTGCTTCGACCGGCAGGGTTTGGTAGGAACAGATACACAATGGCAGATCAAGAATCACATTAAGACAGAAATAGTATCAAATGAAAACTATTCAATTTTAGCAAAACATTTAAGGAATGTAGGTCTAGTCTAAGCTTAAGGCAGCATAACAAGCCAACCCTAATTATAGGATTTATCAAAAAGGAAAGTCTTAAGCCCAGTCTTAAAACTGGACAATGTTTCAGCTTCATGGACAGAAACTGGAAGTTGATTCCACAAGAGAGGAGCCTGATAACTGAAAGATCGTCCTCCCGTTCTGCTCTTGGAAACTCTAGGAACCGCAAGTAAGCCTGCAGTCTGAGAGCGAAGTCCTCTCTTAGGAAAATGGAACAATAAGATCTCAAATGTAAGGTGGAGCTAAGTTGTTGAGAGCTTTGTAGGTTAGAAATAAGATTTTGATTTTGGTCCCTGGGCTTGGTCCTGGTGGGGATCGGGAATCTTGGGCTCTAGCGGGCGGGTTGCCGGGCTTTGGGCTGGCATGCGCTCTGATGCCCGGCTCTGGGCGGGGTCCCTTGGCTCGCTGATGGGTTGCAGGTTTGTGGGCTGGGGTGTCTGGGGACGTGACCAGTTGCCCGTGGGAGGGGGCAGGTTGACCCAGCCTGGGTGTCTAGTGTGTTGTGTGTTCTGAAAGTTGTTAGTATGAGGGGTGGGTGTAGTATTTCTTCTAGGGTGGGGACTGGGTGGGTGTCCTTGGTGATGACCTGGGACTATACGTGGCCGGCTAGCTGGCCCCTTTCTTATGGTGGGGGCCCGCTCCTAGTGCTTCCTGGCTCTGTCGGCGGTTAGGCGGGCGCTCTTGGCCGGGTCATCCATGTGGGGTTTGGCGTCCTCTTGGGTGGCGGGTTGACTGCGGTTCATGGGGGTCTTGGTGGCCTTGGGGTGTGTGGGCTGTTAGTCCTGCTGCTGGCGGCCCTCGGGGCCCTGTCCCTCTCTGGTCTGGAGCTCAATGGGCCTGGCGGTCAGAGAGGTGTCTTGGCCTCGCTCCTTGGTGGACCCTGGGGAGCTGGGTGTGCCTGTTGGGTCAGCGGGGGAGCTGACTCCCTGCTGGAGCATTTGGTCCTGCAGTTATTTTTCTCCCCATCCCTCACCGCGCACCTCCACCCTCTTCATTTTCAAATTTCATACATGTAGGGATTTTGGGGCTTGGGTGTGCTACAACAATTTTACATCTCTTTTGAACAGAGCCACCTGGGACTCAATTTTATTATACACCTTAGACATTCACTCGTATCATTCTCATGACATTCACATATAGGAACTTGGGGTGGGCAATATGGCTATGGGTGGTGGGATGACACTACTCTCGCCCCTTATGTCTGTGCTAACTTCCAATGATGCATTTAGACAGTAAGGGTTTGGATTAGAGTTGGGGTGGAGGGGAAACTGGCATTATGCCAGCCTCTGCTCCTTCTTCTTTCCTTTTTTTAAATTGCACTTTACAAAAACTTACATCAACAACACATCTGGGGGCGGGGGGTGTGTGTGTGTGTGTCGGGGTCTTGTGATTTTTTTTCTATTGCTACCCCCTGGTTCCCTGGCTGCCATTCTGGGGGTGGGGTCTGATGGAAGGGCAGGCCATCGGGTGTTGTCCTGGACCATGGGGGGGATCTGGGCCTGGGGGGTTGCCGTGGGGCGGGACTGGCGCTGCGCCTTCTCTGGGGCTGTTTGGACTCAGGTGTCCTGTCCTGTCGGCTGGGCGCTAGTTGGGCCGGATAATGGATATTGGCTCCTCTCCGCCCCAGAATGAATGGGCCTACCTCCTGGGTTTGGGCGTGGGCTGCCCCATGTAGGGGGCAAGTACATGTCTTGGACTTGTGGGGTGTAGAGTGCGTATCGGGAATATGAATGGAATGTGTCATTATTGTATGTCTTTGAGTGAGTGAGGGTGAGGATGAGGGTGGGTCTGTGTGATAGTGTGTGTGTATAAATGGCTATTTGTCAAGCCGGGACTTAGACTGCCCCCTCTTTGATACAGCTGGGGCGGCTTGGTGTCGTGCTCCTGCCAACCGGCCCCCTAGTGGGATGGGCCCTTGCCTGCCAGCACACTTGGAGCCCTCTGTGTTGGGGGCTGGGAGCTTGGGCGTGTGTCGGTTCGGCCTGGTGGCTGTCTGGTGGGGCTCGGGTCCTCTGGTCCTGTTGGGCCTGGACCTGGGGGGTGTGCGTCCTCGGTTCCTGGGCCTTGGTGCCTGGGCCTGGAGCTAAGTCGGTGCAGCGGGTTCCGGCGGGGGGCTGTGAGTATGTCGCTGCTGGCCGCGGGGGTCATTGTGTGTAGTCGCTGGTGGGGCTCTTCCGGTTCTCCCCTATGGTCGGATCTGGGGGGTGGGTGAGTGGCTCATCCTGTCCGGGTGGCCCTGGGAGCTCCGCGCTTGGGGTCCCTCTTGGGATCTTGGGCTCTGGTCCCTCCTTTGTCTGCCTCGGGTCTTGGGGGTCGGGTCTCTGATGCTTTGCGGTCACTATTGAATGTTCTATTAGAGAAGCCTTATACACTTATGCATGCTCACAACCACACACAAATAGATGCAGGGATGTATACAGGTAGTCCCCGACTTACGAGCGAGTTCCGTCCCTAGGGGGCGCTCGTATGTCAAAAATTCGTAAGTAGGATCACATAGTGATCTTTTTATTTTTTACTTTTATTTTTATTTTTATAAATGAATACATGTACAGTACTGGACAGTCACCAAGCACTTAGCCTATCCTAACACAGTTTTTAAAGATGAAGGAATAAGTTGAATTGTCTCCCTTTCACATAAAGGGAGCAAGCTCCCTATGGAGCCTGCAGGGAGGAGGGAGACAATTCAACTGACTCCTTCATCTTTAAAAACTGTGTTAGGATAGGCTAAGTGCTTGGTGACTGTACAGTACTGTACATTTATCTATTTATTAAAAATATACAGTATATACAGTATTTTTATTTTTTATTGTTTTTTATTTATAAATAGATAAATGTACAGTACTGTACAGTCACCAAGCACTTAGCCTATCCTAACACAGTTTTTAAAGATGAAGGAGTCAGTTGAATTGTCTCCCTCCTCCCTGCAGGCTCCATAGGGAGCTTGCTCCCTTTATGTGAAAGGGAGACAATTCAACTTATTCCTTCATCTTTAAAAACTGTGTTAGGATAGGCTAAGTGCTTGGTGACTGTCCAGTACTGTACATGTATTCATTTATAAAAAATAAAAAGTAAAAATAAAACTTTTTTTTTTTTTTATGAGATGCATGCTCTTAAGTCCGGGACCTCGTAAGTCAGAGCGCTCGTAAGTCGGGGACTACCTGTATGTGGGTATCGTATGTAGATATGTAGATGTATATGTGACTGCATATGCATGTACGTATGTATGTACAGTATATATAATAATAATAACAATAATGTCACATTTTTGTCATCTGTGTATGTTTCCATACAAGACGAAATTTGACTCTGCATTTAACCCAATCACCACCAGGTGGGGCAGTGGGCAGCTATAGAAAGCGCGCCGGGGAGCAGTTATATATTTCGGTATAGGTATATATATTTATAGAAATCTACTGCAAAGCCATGAATATCCTAAATCTTTTATACATATGTATTTTGTTGCTGTGTTATGTCATGTTCTTTGCAGGTTTACAGACAGCGGTCGGGTGTATTTTTTTTATTTTTTTCTCTTCCGGCTCTCGACAAAGCAAGTCGCATATCTTTTTGCTCCTACCCTCCCTAAGTTTTCCTCCTCCCTGCTTGCTTTTTGTCTCGTCCGTGACTCTTCAGCGCTCACTCGAACCAATTTGCGATGGAATTAATAAATTGGGCTGTTTCATCTATAGATAAGATTTTTTCCACGAAGCGGACCGGGCCAGGAGAAGCGGCCTGCCCCTCTGACACGCACGCTGTCGGATACATGATGGACTCCTGGGGACAGTGGCAACCCATGTGTTTGACCGTCCTGTGTGTCGAAGACGTGGAAGATTTGTGGATTATTGGGATATTGGTGGCAGCTGCTCTGTTTTTTGGCGTGAGCGGAGCTGTCTGTTACTGGAAGATCAGGAAGACTTCGGCAGCTATCGGCGCACTGGCCAAACTTCCTGATCAGCAAGAGTCTCTGATCCGGGCTGTGAGCTCCTCAACCCAGCTGTTGTACGAGCTGAACCGCACAATGGGAGCGGTAGACCACCGTGGACCTGCGGTGCGCTTTGGAACTCGTTTACAGCCGCCCGGCATTAATCAGGGCACGGATGGGGGTTCGTAGCTTCGGAAACTCATTTGATTCGGCGATTTTGGACCTGAACAGCACCTGGACTCTGGAAGGCTGCAGTCAAAAAGAACACTGTGGCCTGGATTGAAGATAAACAATAACTATCTAATCTAGTTTCTGCTCGACCTTGGAAAAGAAGAAGGCCGTTTGCTAGGAACTATTCTCCTGGAGTGAAGCTGAGAGACACTGCTGACCCCCCCCCCCTCCCCAGAGGTCGCTGGGAGTGTGCTCAGAGGCGCCAAGCTAACAACTGCTGAACTGTGTTATCTGAAGTGCTGCTCACAGACTCTTTTGATCTCCTTGCATGTCGTCAAATCTGCAACAATGTCTTGTCTGGTTGTGCTTATTGCTGATAGAGTTTTTGGGACTTTATCATAGAGTGTCTTAAGGCAATCTTTGATAGATTCTTTTTTTGAATATCACAAATGATACCTATTGTGTTTTTCCTTTTTCCATATCTGTTTGACCTTCATCCGGAGACGGATGAGCGCGGCCGCGCAGAAGAACATGTGATGTGTTTGGAAATGCTGCAGCTTGCATACTCTCCCTCTCTGGACGACTGTGCTACATAATCACGTTGTATTAATTAACTGGTGCAATGTTAATAAATAAATCTCTTATCTCTCTTATCTCTTATCTAAATGGTTCCATTCCTACCTTTCAGACCGCACTCAGTTTGTTCAGTTAAAATCATCTATGTCTCATCCTGTTTCTGTTACCTCAGGTGTTCCACAGGGCTCTGTCCTGGGACCCTTGTTGTTTTATCATTTATCTTCTTCCCCTTGGTTTCATTTTTCGCAAACATCATATTCAGTTTCACTGCTACGCGGATGACATCCAACTTTATCTCTCAACCAAACCAAATTCTACACTTCCACCTTCGTCCCTTACTGATTGTCTACTAGAAATAAAACACTGGTTCAATTTAAACTTTCTTAAACTAAATTACAATAAAACACAACTTCTTTTAATTGGCACTAAATCAATACTAAATAAACTTCATAGCTTTTCCATTCCGGTTGATAACGCTTCCATCTTCCCCTCCCATCAGTTTAAGAGTCTGGGTGTCATCCTTGATAGCACCCTCTCCTTCTCCTCCCATGTCAATAATATCACTCGGTCAGCCTACTTTCATCTTCGAAACATTAATCGTCTCTGTCCTTCCCTCACTCCTCGTTCCACTGCTGTTCACCTCTTGTTTAGATAATTGCAATTCTCTTCTTTTTGGCCTACCTCAGAAAACCCTCCGTAAATTACAACTGGTCCAAAATTCAGCTGCCCTTATCATTACACGGACCCCCTCAATCCATCACATCACACCTGTTTTACAACAGCTTCATTGGCTTCCCATCCCATATCGCATCAATTATAAAATACTCCTCCTTACATTCAAAGCTGTCCACAACCTCGCTCCACCATACCTTTCAGACATTGTTCACATTGCTACACCTGCTCGTACCCTCAGATCCTCTTCTTCTATTCAGCTCATTGTTCCCATTGCCCGTCTTGTTACTATGGGGAGCAGAGCATTCAGCTGCTCTGCTCCCCAGCTCTGGAACTCACTCCCACCTGATATTCGCAACACAAACTCTTTGCCACATTTCAAAATCAAACTCAAAACTCACCTGTTTAAAGTAGCCTATGCACTATGATTGCAACTGCATTGCCTTGTTTTTATTTTTTATTTTATTTTGATTTTACTTGTTTTTACTGTGTATATAATATTGTGTCTGCTTTTATGATGTCATAAAGGTGACCTTGAGTGCCAAGAAAGTGCCAAGAAAGGCGCCTACAAATAAAATGTATTATTATTATTATTATTATGTAACCATTTATTAGAGACAAATTAAGCATATCCAAGACGTGGTTATTAATTAAAGTAAATATGTCTTTAAATAGCCTGGTTGGGATGGGATCTAGCAGACGTGTGGTTGGTTTGGATGAAGCTATTATTTTTGACAATTCAAAGAGCTCAACACTGTCCAAACATAAATCAGGTTCTAGTGACATTTTTAAAGTTGTCTCATCTGACACAGAACCAGAGGCGATACTATGAATGTTGGTTTGAATTTTTCCCCTAATTGAAAAAATTTCATTTATAAAGAATCTCATGAAGTCATCACTGCTTATAGTTAGCACTTTGAGATTTTTATTAATGAAAAGTGCGGTATAAATTGAATTTATTATTATTATTATTATTATTGTAGGGATACATGAATCAACAGAGATAAGATTTTTCATTAGACTAGCTATGGTACAGAAAAGGAACCTCCAATTATTTTTATTCTCATCAATTAAAGATGAATAATGTAAAGTTTTAGCTTTACAAAGTGCTTTTTTTAACGTTAGCAAGCTATCTCTTGACCACTGTACAATAATTTTCAGCCACCTAAATCATTTAAAGAAACTACTTTTAAGCAATATAAAATCTAGAAAGCAAAACTAGAAATTTAATTCAAAAAGACATTATTAATCCTATAGGGAAAGTAAATGTTGTAACTCATCATCCTGGTTTCATTAAAGAGTTGTTATAGATGCCTATGGCTATAGGCAGGAAGGATCTCTTGTAGTGTTCTGTCTTACAACGGATCTGAAGAAGCCTCTGACTGAAGACATTCTGTTGTTGTATGACAGTCTGATTAAGAAGATGCTGAGAGTTGTCTATAATGTTCTTTATTTTATGAAGGATCCTTTGTCCAATTATCTCCAAAGGTTCTAGAGGAGTCCTCATAACTGAGCCAGCCTTTTTTATTAGCTTGTTGCACTTTTTTATGTCACTTTCTCTAGTGCTGCTACCCTAGCACATGCTGGCAGAAGAGATAGGACTTTCTACAACAGACTTATAGAAGATATGCAGCATCTTGCTGCAATCATTGAAGGACTTCAGCTTCCTCAAGCAGTAAAGTCTGCTCTGTCCCTTCTTTTAGATGGATTCACTGTTGTATCTCCAGTCCAGTCTGTTGTCCAGGTGAACCCCAAGATATTTCTACTTCTCCACCACCTCCACTTCTTCTCCCATGATGGAAATAGTGTTGGACCTGTTCCTGTTTCTCCTGAAATCTTCAATCGTCTCCTTTGCTTTGTTCACATTGAAGATGAGATGATTGTTTCTACACCATGCCACAAAGTGGTCCACCAGTTCCCTGTACTCAGCTTCTTGTCCATCTCTGTTACACCAGATGACTGCAGTCATCTGAATATTTCTGCAGATGACAGGAGTCTGTTCCATCCATCCATCCATTTTCTTCCACTTATCTGGGGTCGGGTCACGGAGTAGCAGCTTAAGTAAGGAGGCCCAGACTTCCCTCTCCCCAGCCACATGGGCTAGCTCCTCCGGGGAAATCCCGAGGCGTTCTCAGGTCAGCCAAGAAACATAGTCTCTCCAGCGTGTCCTGGGTCTTCCCCTGGCTCTCCTCCCGCTGGGACATGTCCGGAACACCTCACCAGGGAGGCATCCTAACCAGATGCCCGAGCCGCTTCAACTTCAACTGCAGCATGACCTGATGAAGCCAATAGGACCACATAATCTGCAAAAAGCAGAGAAGCAATCCTAAGGCCACCAAAACGGAAACCCTCAACGCCTTGGCTGCGCCTATAAATTCTGTCTATAAAAGTTATGAACAGATTTGGTGACAAAGGGCAACCATGGCGAAGTCCAACTCTCACTGGTAATGAGCCCGACTTACTGCCTGCAATGCGGACGAAGCTTTGACACCGACCATACAGGGATCTAACAGCCCATATCAAAGGTCCCAGTATACCATACTCCCGGAGTACCCCCCACAGGGTTCTCCAAGGGACACGATCTTACGCCTTAAGTCCACAAAGCACATGTAGACTGGTTGGGCAAACTCCCACTCACCCTCCAGGACCCTGCTGATGGTGTGGAGCTGGTCCAGTGTTCCACAACCATGAAAACCACACTTCTCCTCCTACAGAATTTGTAAAAATACAAATTTGGTTTCACCTAAATAAATTATCATTAAATTTGAAAAAAAATAAACTTTTTACATGGTATTCAGCAATAGTAAAAGGAATATTGATGCACCATTTACAGTAGATGGAATTGAGATTTGTAGAGTTAGTGAGGTGAAGTTTCTGGGAATCATCATTGATGAAAAATTAACATGGAAACCTCACATAAACAATTTAAGAAGAAAAAAATCAAATCAATAGCAATACTGTATAAAGTAAGGGAACTATTAAATGACAAAGCATTGTTCATGTTATATAATGCTATAATTGTTCCACATTTAATTTACTGGATTGAAGTCTGGGGTAAGGCATGTAAAACAATTACAAATCCTATTTTTATTTTACAAAAAAGAGCAGTAAGAATTATTACCAGAAAAAAAAATATATCCATCAAACATATTGTTTTATAAACTAAAGATTTTGAAGTTCTATGATTTGGTTGATTATAGCATTTTGCTATTTATGTATGGGGCTCATAAAAAGATATTGCCTGTAAATATACAAGTACATTTTGTTAAAAGGGAGAGTACTTATTTTCTTAAAGTGACAGAAATGTTTGTGAAACCTTGTTTTTCTACCAGTTTGAAGGAGCGGTGTACAATAATTCAGGAAATACGATTGTGGAATGGTCTTGAAGAAAATGTTAAAACAGCCAGATCTCGGTATATATTTAAGAGATTGTTAAGAATATGAAAAATAGCACAAGAATTTATATGAATCGTTGTTTGAGTTGATGTAGTCTTTAATTTGGTGATGTAGTTAATTTTGTTCTTTGGTAAATTATTGTTGTGGGTATATTAAGGTAAAAAGGGGCAGAAAGATTATTCTTCATCTGCTGCCTTTCATTTTATTTTGAATGTATGTTTTTAGTTTGAGTTGTTGACTTGATTTTAATGAAATGGATAAATTTCAATAAATAAATAAATAATAAATAAAAAAATCCGAGGTTCGACTATCCGACGGACCCTCCTTTCCAGAACCCCACGAATAGACCTTACCAGGGAGGCTTAAGAGCATGATCCCCCTGTAGTTGGAACACACTCTACGGTCCCCCGTTTTGTATAGGGGGACCACCACCCCGGTCTGCCAATCCAGGGGAACTTCCCCCAATGTCCACGCAATATTGCACAGGAGTCTGTTTTGTACTGAAACTCTGAGGTGTACAGAGTGAAAAAGAATGGCAAAATGAATTTTCTTATGACTAGAGGTTGCCTGTTGCCACATGTCAAAACTGAAGTACTTATGTACATTACTTTTTTTTATATATATATGCTCACAACATGCACAGATGGATAGAAAAATGTATGGTATTTCTAATTACAACTTTTGCATCACGGGGGAAATAAAATGATCCCACAAGATATTACAATAATGAAAAATCTTGCAATGTCGCGATCGGCATTTTACCACATTTCAACAAGTGCCTGTGACATGCATTTCTTACAAATAGAAAGGTGGAAGAAAGAAGTTTAATAATTAATACGTTTAGCCTAATACACAGGATTTTACCCAATTAGTCACACATTTGGTATATTTTCTTTTAACTTGGTGCAGCCAAAGTGAAACAGGAAGTGACATCAAAGGGGTAGTACCGGTACTCTTTTAAAAGAGGAGCTCCCTGGTTTTTGGTTATACAAACTCTGTCTACATCACTCTCTGATAGTAACTTAAAGTAATCTAAAAATACATCACATTCTTCTCTATTATCTGTGTTTTTAGCCATTGTAGCAGTGTTCTGTTTGTCTCCTTTGACATCACTTCCTGTTACTGTACATATCACAGCAAGTGTTCATTGCCACAGCTAGATTTTTTTTCTTTTTTTTTGCAATTCATTCAACCTTTATTTAAGCAGGTTAATTCCATTGAGCCTTGAGGACTCATTTACCGGTACAAGGGAGACCTGTTTTCAACAAAGAACAATGACAACAGCGACAACAATAGACAGTCATAAAAGAGGCATACTGTTTTTTTTTAACAATACTTCATAAGACAATAAAGTTCATGCTCAATAATCCAGGTATCAAATCTGATAATTCTCAATCAGGTCATCTGGACACTTTATAAGTGCTATATTTCCTAAATGCACTCATGTTTATTTTTGAAAATTTGATATCAGAGGCACTTTAAACACATGAAGGGGCTCAGCCTAAAATGATAAAAGAACTGAAGGATCTGGAAAAACTTGGAGGAACTCAGGAGATGACTAATCACTAATCAATGAAACAACTTACACACAAAATGGACATAATATACAGGGAAATGAACAAATACATTAGAACATGACAACATACAAAGACACTGAACCTAAAATATATAATGTTGAAAATGTAATTGATGCAATTTTTTTCCTGTAATAAAAGATAGTGAATATTATAATGAAGAGCAGTTTAATGACATCAATATAACAAATGGGGTTCTCTCTATTATTCACTTTAATAGCAGAAGTATAAATGCAAATATATCCAAAATAACAGATTACTTAAAACAGTTAAATAGAACTTTTACGATAATAGCACTGTCAGAGACATGGCTCAATGATGAAAACACAAATAATATTCACATCGAAGGGTATGAATTATTTCATATGAACAGAAATAATAAAAGAGGTGGTGGAGTCGCTCTATTTGTTAATAATGAAATCAAATGTAAATTAAACAGTGAAATGTCAATAATTGTTGATAATATTATGGAAATGATAACAATAGAAATAATAAACAAAAACGATAAAAACATAATAATAAGTTGTGTATATAGATCACCAGGATCAAATATAGAAATATTCACTGATAAAATCTTGGAGCTATTGGAGAAGAGTTTTAATAAAAAAGTTTTTTTGTGTGGAGACTTTAACATTGATATGGGAAATAAAACAGATTCAAATAACATCAGTATATTTATAAACTCAATGTACAGTTTAAATATGTATCCGTTGATATCAAAGCCAACAAGAATTACAACTCATAGTGCCACAATAATTGATAATATTTTCACAAATATAACAAATGGGGATGTGATAGGTGGTATTTTAACGACCGACTTAAGTGATCATTTACCAGTTTTCACAATCTATAAAAATGATCAAAGCATCACAAAAGCAGTTACAAAGAAGAAAAAGATCATAAACACATCAAAAAAAGTTTTGGAAAAATTGAAAGAGGATCTAGATAAACAAGACTGGAATGATGTGTATGTTGATGATGTGAACAGATCATATGATGATTTTTTTGAATATCTTGGAAGCTCTGTATGAAAAATAATTGTGTGCAAACAAATCATACAAAGAGAAATATCGTTGACCAACCATGGATGACAAAAGGGTTGAGAAATGCTTGTTAAAAAAAAGAATTATTTGTATTCATGTTTCTTGAAATTGCGAACTCAGAACGCTGAAGAAAAATATAAAAAGTATAAAAATAAATTAGTAGGGATTATAAGGAAACATAAGAAAGAATATTATAGTAAATTATTAGATAAAAGTAATGGTGATATGAAAGCAACATGGCGAGTAATGAATAGTGTTCTGAAGAATCATAAAGCAAAAACTGGTATTTCAAAATATTTTGTAAAAGACAACGATGAAGTTCACGATGAAAATGAAATTGTAAATGGTTTTAATCAATATTTTGTGAATGTTGGATCAAGCCTTGCAGCTAAAATACCAAAAGTAGATAATAATGTGAGCCATTCAATTACAGGTTGTGCAAACAGTATTCTTCTAAATGGAACTAACAAAGAGGAAATAATGAATGTAGTAAAAAATCTTACAGACAAGAGATCAAAAGACTGGGTGGACATGGATATGATGTTTGTAAAGGACATAATGAGCCATGTTATTGAGCCGTTTACATATATATGTAATTTATCATTTTCAACAGGAATATTTCCAGATAATATGAAAGTAGCTAAGGTAGTTCCTCTTTTTAAAAATGGTGATAAATGTGTGTTCAACAATTATAGACCTATATCCTTGTTACCACAGTTTTCAAAAATTCTTGAAAAACTATTTGTGAACAGACTAGATCAATTTATAGATAAACAAAATATTCTAAGCAACAGTCAGTATGGGTTCAGAGCAAAAAACTCTACATCAATGGCTCTCATGGAATTAATGGAACAAATAACTACTGCTGTCGATCAAAAACAATATTGTGTCAGTATTTTTGTTGATTTAAAAAAAGCATTCGATACTATTGATCACACCATTCTCCTTGAAAAATTGAACAAATATGGTATTAGAGGACCAGCATTACAGTGGGTATCTAGCTATTTAAAAGACAGGAAACAATTTGTACAAATAAATGATGTAAGATCTGACCTCTGTAATATCACATGTGGAGTTCCCCAAGGCTCTGTACTTGGACCAAAGCTATTTATTTTATATGTGAATGACTTGGTAAATGTGTCAGGACTCCTTAAATGTGTACTTTTTGCTGATGATACCACATTTTTTTCTGTTTAGGTGAAGGTGTAGTGGCAGGGCTTCCGACTTGGGACCCGAAGGACCCAGGTTCGAACCCCGGCCACTACACACCTTGGGGTGTCTATGAGTGCACACCTATTTCCCCAGCTCCTCGGGCGCTTTCTATGGCTGCTCACTGCACCACCTGGTGGTGGTTGGGTTAAATGCAGAGACGAATTTCGTCTTGTATGGGAAACATACACAGATGACAAAAATGGACATTTATTTATTTATTTATTTATGTAGAACAAATGTTGGAATTGATAAAGACAGAATTTGTCAAAATACAAACTTGGTTTAAAATCAATAAATTATCATTAAATCTAGAAAAAACTAATTACATGATATTCAGTAATAAAAAGAAAACTGTTGATGTTCCACTCAAAATTGAGGGTGTTGAGATTTGTAGAGTGAGTGAGGTGAAGTTTTTGGGTGTTATCATTGATGACAAACTGACATGGAAACAACACATAAATTCTGTAAGAATAAAAATAGCTAAATCGATTGCAGTACTGTACAAAGTCAGAGACTTATTGAATGATAAAGCTCTGTATTTGTTGTATAACACAATCATTGTTCCACACTTAATCTATTGTATTGATGTTTGGGGGAAAGTGTGTAAAACAATCACAAAGCCTATTTTTGTATTACAGAAAAGAGCTGTAAGAATTATCACTAGAAAACATTACTGTCATCCATCTAGTACATTATTTTATCAACTGAAGTTATTGAAGTTCCATGATTTGGTAGATTATAATATTTTATCAGTTATGTATAGGGCTCAGAATAACGCTTTACCTTTAAATATCCAAATGCATTTTGTTAAAAGACAAAGTTGTTATAATCTTAAGGGGACAGAGATGTTTGTAAAACCACAATTCAGAACTAGTTTGAAGGGACGTTCTACCTCAATCCAGGGAATTAGATTATGGAATGGCTTGGAGAATGTAGTTAAAAATGCCAAGTCAATGTTTACATTTAAGAAAATTATCAAAACGAATGTGTTAAAAAATATATATGAAATGACGTAATGTGTATTGTATTAGTTAGAAAATTAGAAAGAGTTAGTCATTTTGTACTGTTGGTGGAAGATTATTATTGTTTAATCTGATTGTTTGAAAAAAGGGGCAGCTATAATAAGATTTATTCTTCTTTCTGCTACCTTTCATTTTTTTATATTTTGTACGTTATTTATGGGATTGTCTTGCATTGTGTTTCTTTTGTAAAAAAAATGAACAAATTTAATAAAAAATAAACATCAACTTTAAAACTTGTGCATGAAATGTGCTGGGCGATACGTGTTCCATTTTAAATTTGGCATGTTTTAGCTTTTTCTTTCAATTTTCTTTTTCAGACTGTTTTTTTTTTTTGTCTGCAATGTCTTGTTTACCCTAAGCCTATCTCACTTTGCCTACCAGTCTACCGGTAGTTTTCTGTTATTGTCTTGTGCCTGTTTGCTTTTATTTTTCAACTATCAGTATGTATGTCATCTGCTAAATGCTTACAGTTTTTATGAATACCTCTATAGCTGTTTTTCCAAATATTTGTTATATTTACTCCTTTAGTAGTACTTTATATATATATATATTTTTTTACCTCTTTAAGCTTTGTTTTCTGAGTAATTTTTAGGCATGTTAAATATACACGTTAAGTGAGTTTGGTGCACAAAATGTGTCTGCATCTTTGTCAAGGGAGGTCCTTGAAAACCAGGTGCACTAGCTTCTAAAGACCTTTAATTACAGAGGAAAACAACATCAGACACTTGAACTGTGCAAGCACATCAGACATTCAAAGCAAAGTAGGTTTTGTCATATATGCTGTAAGTCCTTAAGACTCAAAGAACGTGTTCCAACTTGTTTGGATATAACAGTAGTCCACTGAAGAGCACTTGAAAAGATAGTCATCTCATTCTTTTATCTTCCAGCCTTTTAAGTTTTTCATAGTAAAGCAACCTTTAGCCAGAGGTTTATGGAGTACCGGTAAATATAATTTGTCAGTTTTGTTCTTCAGATCAAGACAGATTAAATTTAATGCATTAATCAGGAAGCTAGTTTGTCTTGTCGAAACTTGATT
>JBBPBX010000295.1:76402-139585 GCA_038048925.1 Garcialebias charrua
TACAATATATATATATATATATATACTATATACCGTATTTTTCGGAGTATAGGTCGCACCCGAGTATAGGTCGCACCATCCAATTATTGCCAAAGAATTGGAAAAATCCATATATAGGTCGCACCTGAGTATAGGTCGCACCTACGTCAAAATGTGGACCGTGTTTAGCTCTGCTGCAAATGTCTCTTCCACAGGAGCGCACAGCAAGGCTTTTAAGAAGATTAACACTTAAAAACAATTAATTGTTTGATAAAAAATTATAGCAAATATGTGTCTGAGCTGAACTTTTCTTTAATAAATGAATAATTTTAGCAGGATAAACACCTAAAAATATATATTTGTTAGCTGACATTATTGTAAGAGTGTGTCTCAGTTTAATTTTTGTTAATAAATGATTACAAATCAGCTTATTTTATAAAAAGCCATATATAGGTCGCACCTGAGTATAGGTCGCAGGCCATGAAAAAATGATAAAAAGGTGCGACCTATACTCCGAAAAATACGGTAATACATATATATATATATATATATATATATATATATATATATATATATATATATATATATATATATATATATATATATATATATATATATATATATATAGGAGCCAAGATGGTGTAGTGGTTAGGGCGTTTGACTTGGGACCCGAAGGACGCGGGTTCGCGTCCCGGCCACTACACACCTTGGGGTGTCTATGAGTGCACACCTATTTCTCCAGCTCCCCGAGCGCCTTCTATGGCTGCTCACTGCACCACCTGGTAGGTGGTTGGGTTAAATGCAGAGACGAATTTCGTCTGTGTATGGGAAACATACGCAGATGACAAGATTAGACAATTATTATTATTATTATTATTATATATATATATATAATATTAAGGTGTTTTAAACACTTCCCACACTCTTGCAAATTCTAAACAATGTTTCTAAACTCTAAATGCTCTAAAAGAGCACATAATGTCATGATTTCAGCTCCTGCCTCCTCTGCTCTTTGCCGCCTGCAAGCGCTCTTGGCCACGCCCACTTATACACTATGCATGATGAACTGCTGATCAGCTGCAGCAGTAAGTTTATACTGCAGTAAGGGCTGCACAAAGCTGCAGGGGGAAGCTTTCTGCTGCTCTAGGCTGCACAAACGTGCAACAGGTGCTAAATCGTTTAAAACCATTCTTTTTTTTTCCTTTTATAGATGGCCTCCCTTCTCACCTTACAGCCATCCTCTTCACACCATTATGATTTTTTTAAATAGGATAGAAAGAAAGGAAAGATGGTGTTTTATGATATTTCATATCAACCCAAATGTTTAATGTTTTATCAAGTTCGCAGAAAGCTCGGCACAGCTGTTTAGGAAAAATCACACACAGACTCCTTTAAAATGATGTGTCATTTATTAAAGAGAACTGTGACAAATGAAGGAAAAAGTAAAAACACATTACAGTTGTACAAGTCACCTCAGATGTACAAAAACATAACGCACACAAACAGTTTTGCTGCTAAGATCAAAGTGTCTGTTTAATCTCACCACAGTAAAACTTAAATACACACACTTAGGCATTGACGTGTAACAAATTACAATATCTCCTCACCTTGACACTGAACCGGGAAGTCTCACAGTTCGGCGGGAGATATGGTCATCAATGTAAACCGGACATCTTGATCAGAGACTCAACGGCAGACTTCAAAGACTCTAAGTTCGCTGTTCATTTTTATACCTTGTGGGGTGTATGTGTGTGTGCGTGCGTGTGTGTGATGTCTTCACTCAAACTTGTTTTTCAAAGCAAAGTGGTGCTAGGCAAGATCGGAAAGTTGGCGGTTCGACTCCCGGGACCCGCACCATGTGTCGTTGTGTCATTGGGCAAGACACTTAACCCTGAGTTGCTCCCGGTAGGACTGGAAAGCACCTTGCATGGTAGTCTGCCGCCACCGGTTTATGAATGTCTGTAGCATTCAATATATGTGTAGCACTTTGAGATTTTCAGTAATGAAAAGTGCGTTATAAATTGAATTAATTATTATTATTATAGGCACCGCTAAAGGAAAAAATGTCTTATCTGACTAGACTGTTGCATCTCTTACCAAGGAGGGTTACAAGGTCATGTAGGAGAAACAAGCTCAGTTTTCCCACATAACTCTGCGCCTGATAAAACCTAATTGCAAATACCAAGTTGATCAGCTTGACACTAAACTAAAATGTTTTCTCCAGACATCGTGTGTAACTCACAAGTGTTGCAGAAAGCATTAAAAAATTGATAAAGTTAGTCAGGAAACATTTAATACCAAACACTCGTATTTCAGATGGAAAGTAAGACTACAAAATATAATAAATATACAACAATATAAAATATAAAACAATCATTTTAAATACAGATTTTATGCTGATCTTGCAGCTCATCCATCAATCAGCCAATTGTGTGGCATGTCCAATCTTATTTTGAAAAACCGCGATAAAGCAAATATGCAATAAACAAACCGCAAAGTTGTGAGGGACTACTGTATTTGTTAGTTACTAATGAATTCAAAAGTTGCACATGTCCTAAAGAGGCTCAGTTCACAACAAAAGGCATCTCAGGGTGCAATACTGTACACAAAATTACCTATTTCCGATCATATCAAATTACATGCATTTGAATTCAACTATTAATTTGTAGTTCTTAAACATTTTCAGAACCTTTTGTTTTGTTTTGGTTTTAACTTCAGATAACCTTGTACATGCATGCGTTGAGGCACCTCTTTTAGATGTAACCTATTTTAAATGTGTTGCTCGTAGTATGCAGCTCCTGGCAATATAATAAACACAACAAATTAATAATTAGAAAGCTTGCTTTAATCCCCTTACTCCAACACCTTACATCTGACCTACCATACTTTAACCTCCTCATAGATTAACCCATTTTAACTAAACCTGGCTGTTAACTGAAGACGTTGTCAACTCGATGCTTTTTGTTTCCGCCTTCGCTTCAACAGTCACATCCCTGAGGCTGAGGAGGGTAGTTTTGCAGAGGATGACTGGTAAGATGATGGGTGTGCAATGATCGTTTATTTTCCTGCTTCTGTGATGTATTACGGTAGTGCTGCGTTGGCTTGTGGAAATTGTGACGTTGTTTGTTGTTCTGTGTGCGTGCAGTACCTCTGGAACTTGTTGATGTGACTGTGTGCATCTCTTGATGTGAAAGGACGGGCTCAGTCCAGTAATTCAGAGGTTGTCGTTTTTTTTTGTGGCTCTGTTTGTTGGTGGAAATGAATGAAACGAAAACAGACTTCAGTGAGTAATATTGTTCTGAGACTGATATTATGCAGCCCGTTCTCCTGTGAACATCTGTAACTTTGGCATCGACATTCATAGTCTCTTTCGCACACATTTGCAACACTCTCTCACCCAGTTCTCACTGATTTGCAGCATGAGTGTGGCATTTCCAATTTGCATGAGGGTTTGAATTTTTATTTCATATACAATGTTGAGTTTTGCTGCTTTAAAATATGTTTCAGGCTTTCTTCAAGGTGTATCTTTCCTGTGAAACAGCTGCGCTGGACTTTATACTTTCAATCCGTGGGTTGGAAATACAAGAATAGCAAAATAAGAATGATTCATTATAAACACAGATTTAAAATAATAAAGGAAAAATAACTGAAAACAAATCTAATGTTTCCAAGTCTGAACAATGAAACATTAAATGTCTGAACGAACTTGGTTATGAGTGGGTTTTTTTTTTCCTCATCTAGAAGTTTAGTCTGTGGCTTGGTTTCTATCTGGATCTGATGCCTGATTATTGACTGAACAGCCAGCACTCGTGTTTCCATAGCGACATAACCTCTGTTTGCTGGCAGATAATCAATACCGTAGCATCCTTCTCACCCAGTCGCGCACCTCACAAATTTCATCAAGACAAAAGGCGTGTCGAGCTGCTCCACTGCTGCCATTAAAAGAACAACAGTGCTGAGCTTCTTACCCAGTTCCAATTATCCATGGAAATGTCAGAATAAATTAAAGAATGAAGTAACTAAGTATGCAAATATGAGTCTTTATCCATTGGGAAACAGTGCCATACTGTCCCATTTTAGGACATTGCTTCCTCCAATTCAATTCAGTTTATTTATATAGCGCCAAGTCAAATGATGATCTTTTGATGACATGACTCCCAAACAACTTTTGATACGTTTACTTTATTGAAACTTTGGAAGCCAGCATTTGCATTCTGCGTCCATCGTAGTGAATTTAACAGAACCCAGTACTGCTGGCACACCGCAGCGGCTTTGCTTTTAACTGTTACAGGTCTGTCAGTACTGATGTAATCAAGTGAGAAGCAGAGCTATTTTCTCAGTGACATCTTGAGTAGGCCTGTCGCGATAAACAATAAATCAATTAATCTCATGATGAATGAAAATTATCAACTTCATTTTCATTTATTGGCTTTATCCTTTCTTCGTGTCTCTCTCTTTCTACTGAAGACACTGGATGACAAAAGGCTCAACTTCAGTGTTCTTCACTAACCCCTCCCTTTCTCTTTTCTCTTAAAAATCAGTTTTAACCTTCCAAAATCAAGTTTTTGGATAGTTAAAATAAGCTAAGCTGAGAAGCTAAGCTACAAGCTAAGCTAACAGGCCGACCTCGGGAACAAGCCTCCGTTGTGTCGATGCTCCGAAATCTACGGTTGAAACTCGTGCCGTCATGTAAAACGTTTTTTCTCTGCAAAAAGAGGCTGAGAACTTGTTTACTGATTTTATTTTTATTAAAAGCTTTGTGTGAAAAATGCTTTGCTAAAGAGCTCAAATCACTAAGCATTCGCCATGTCACCATGTCAGCCCATGTCACATCAAGGACCCTCCCTCCCATTTTTCTTAGACACACGTTAACTATCCATCCTTTGGTTCAAACTGTCTTAAACTGCCATCAGGTGGTCAAAAAAGGTACTAAACTCCAAACAAATCAACATTTCTTTTAAAATTTGATAATTATTGTTAAATTTCAAACAATATTATCATTTATCACAATAATTTCTGAAACAATTAATCACGCAAAATTTGTTATAGTGACAGGCCTAGTCTTTAGTCTTAATTTCTTGTGCAACATGGTGCCTTTCCACACAAGATTTTATCTATAATGCTGCATTTTCCCCCCCGATTATTTATAAAAATAAGTTATGTTAATAAGTTTCGGTAAATTCAGGTAAATGTAATGTATACATTTTTGTTCCTTCAAAAACTTTCAGCCCATGCTCCACTTTACTTTTGTTGTTTTATGTTTAAGTGTTGTGATGAGCTGACACCTCCATTTCCTCTTTCTCAGGCACAGCACACACTCATCAGACGAGGCTGGATTTAATGACCCGAGCTTACTGGAAAACCTCCAAAGTAATCACGTAAGTAATGCCAGGGATCCCCACCGCCTGCCTCCAGTGACTACTGCTCCTGCTTAGGACAAATTAAGAAGGAGTTTAACTCTGATTGTACATGGTTATGTAACATTCTTTCCATTTTAAGTGAACAGTTTTGGCAAGCATGCTCCTTCAAAATGGCAAAATGTGCAGTGCTGGGACAGACTTGGAGACCAAGTAATTTCCTATCATTTTCTGTAAAACAGTGCTGAGAGGTGAAATACTGTTTCTGTGTACAATAATGTAAATAAAAAGAGGCAAACGCAACAATAAAACCATTTGGACGAGATGAAAAGAAGCCTCACTCTCTGCTTTGGCTTTTCACAGTGAGAAACCCATGACTGACCCCTCACCCACTGCTAATTACCAACCACAGCTCTCCAAGCACTGTCTTTTTTTTATTTTTTTATGATTTGTAACAATTTGGTCATTATTACTCTATAACTGAAAATGGTGCAATGCATTGTAGTATGCATAAAAAATATCATTTTAATGTAATATAGAATCATATTGTCCAATTAGTTTAACAAAAAAATCTGTTTATTTATTTTGGATTTGAGAAAAATGCATATTATCCTAATCCTCTGAGACTAAAGTTCAATTAACACACCAATGTAACTTCACTTTCACAGTACATTACAATATTACAAAAGATATAGAGGTACAAAAAAGATAGAAAGTTCTTTATTTGCCATTTTTGCACAGACCAACAATCCAGGCACATTAAAACTATATTACTCTCCCTTCGGTGCTAAATGAAATGATAAATTTCACCCAACACCTGATGTTCTTGAAGTGCAAACAGTTAATGGGTGTCAGGAGTGTTTTTACTTGAACATTTGTCCTTCTGACCGTTACTAGCAGTTTTCTACAGTCTGTTCATAGTCTTTTTTGCTCGGTGTTGAAAGGGATGTCAAAGTAGAAGAGAAGGGATTTAACAACCTTTATAATAATTGGCTTTCCCTCTGATGCGTTCCATGTTTCTCTGATTTGCAATCCATCTGCAGAGCTTCATCAGCTTTTGTGCTGGTTTACTCATGGGCACACCGTCTCTGCTTTACTTTTCTCCATCCAAGGTTTTTTACTCTGAAGTAATAATATTAATACATTTAGTTTGAAGGTGCCTTTCATGGCACACAATGACACCGTTAGGCCTGTCTCAATAACAAATTTTGCTGGGCGATTAATTGTCTCAGAAATAATTTCGATAAACAATAATATTGTTTGAAATTTGATTGTCAAATTTAAGATTTTTTTTAATTTGTTTTGAGTGTATTACCTTTCTTTGACAGCCAGATGGCAGTATAAGACTGTTTGAACCAAAGGATGGATAGTGAGGGCACTAGCAGCGTGTCTATAAGAAAAATGGGAGGGAGGCCCCTTGAAGTGACATGGGCTGTCTCTCTTTCCTTTTTTTCGGTTCTCAAAGCGGCGAATGCTCGGCGTGTTTTGAGCTCTTTAGCATAGCATTTTTCATACAAAGTTTTAATAAAAATCAGTAGACAAGTTCTCAGCTTCTTTTGCAGAGAAAACAACTTTACACGAAGGCACTGGTTTCAACCGTGAATTTTGGAGCTTTGACAAGATGGTTTTCCCCGAGGTCGGCCGGTTAGCTTAGCTCGTAGCTTAGCTTCTCAGCTTAGCTGCTTTTAACGATCCAAAAATTTAATTTTGTACAGTTAAAACAGATTTTAAAGAGAAAATAGAAAGGGAGGGGTCATTGAAGAGCACCAGAGTTTAGCCTTTTGTCATCCAGTGTCTTCAGTAGAAAGAGAGACACGAAGAAGCGATAAAGCTGATCAATGAAAATTAGGTTAATAATTTTAATTTATCAGGCAATTAATTGATTTATTGTTTATTGTGACAGGCCTGGACACCGTACAATAAAATACAATATAAACTGCAGTAAAACAAAAGGATAGAACAACAACATGAACATCATACATGACAAATTAAATACAGGTTATGTGACAAGGAGATTCCGGTTTAAAGAGAATAGTTTTGATTGGGGGTTTGAAAATGGAGATTGTGGGAGAGTTTTGATGTTCGTGAGGCGTGGGCTCCAGAGGTGGGGTGCTGAGTGAGCCCATAGTGATCGGATGAGCAGGTGGTTGGGTGAGCTGGGTGGAGGAAGAGGACTTGAGAGAGTAGGTTGGTGTTAATGTGGAGGAGTTCTGTTGAGGGCTTTGAAGGTGAGGAGGAACTGTGAGAAGTGATGTTTGTTGCTGTGGCTGTAAAAGGAGTTGCGCAGAAGTGAGTGGGGATGATGGCTGTGCACCATTGCGTAAAGGATTTCATTTATTTACACGATCAGAGCAAGAACACGTTGACACAGCCATTTGTAACTCTGAGAGTTCATTTGCTGGATGTTTTCTCAATCTTGAGCTCTAAATTTAGTTCACACACAATATCTGTCTCTTACACTCTCACACACACACGGCCAGATGTATACACACCAACATGTCCTTCAGAGGGTACCTGTCAACCTACAGCAGATTAGCATGCTGCTAGGAGACAAGGGGCCTCTCACAGCCACCTGGACTGTAATGAACTCTGTATTTTCCACTCACAAGTGTCTCTTTGATTCACCCTTTTTGTCCCTATCATTTATTTTCTTTGTTCCTCTCATCACCGTTTTCAAGGCCGGTAGAAAGAAAATATTTCCAAGCTTTAGTGCACAGCTTTGTTTGAAAAGTGGAATATAGCATTTTGCAGCTTCCCTAAATACATGTAGTCCCTATTTGTGTGTTCACTGTGTAACTGCCGGTTGAAAGCTGTATTGATGGCTCGTGGTTTTGATAAAGTAGGAATTTAACTATGCTCAGTCTGTTCTTAGCTCATTGTTAGTAGTTTGCAGCCAAGCTACTGTTGGTCCTGTTGCTGGGTTATTCAGGCCTTTTACGGCCCCCGAGGCTTCTGACTTCTCTGACTCAGTTGTAGTCGCCAACTCCAAACTGGTGGTCCTTCATCGTTGGGTAGGAGCTTTAGCAGATGCCTGTCTGAGTCCACCCCACAGCAAATTAGTCACACTGGTCCCTTCATTAATGTAAATGCCCTCAGTATGTAGGCCGAGTCCTTTTTCCGTTAGCTGAGGCTAGTTCATATTGGATGAAAAAGCATGACTAAATGTGTGTCAGAGCTTGAATCTTGCAGGCATGCTCTACGTGACCCAATTGGCTTGTTTCCAGTGGTTATTTGTTTGCTTAAATGTAATTGCTAAGAACTGAAGCCACATGTTTTTTTTAGGTACTGACAAACAGTCAGGCTGTTTTTGTTTTGTTTTGTTTTTTTACGGTTGGCATAGGAGAAAATTAGATTTTTTTTTTCTTCAGCTTTAAGACTGCAATAAATATTTTTTATAACTCTGATAAGAATAAGATGTGCAAATGCGTCAGTCTTTTATAGTTGTTCTGCGTCTGTTACACGTTTTATTTAAGAACATTAAAAGTCAATGTGACTCCTACTTTCTGTAGCCTACAGCTGCTGTTATCCTGGATTTCATGACCATGATGGCCATCTGTCACACGGCAGTCCCAGAGCGCATAGATGGAAAAATCTCCTACCAAGCTGCATCTCCAGGTATCACACTTTCTACTGGAATGTAGTTTCCATATATGAAATATGTTGATCTTGAATGATAACAGAGCTGTGCAACCACAGCTGATGATTTGCCCAACAAATGTCTTTGTTTCAGTTTGTTACCTTGAAACTGTTAGCAATGGTTATTCTCAGATGCAGCCTGTGAATTATTCATTATACAGGTAGTCCCCGACTTACGAGCGAGTTCCGTTCCTACGACTGTCTCGCAACACGAAATCTCGTACGTCGGAACCCGAAACACGTGTTGCTCGTAAGTCCGGATTTTCGGTCGTAAGTCGAAAAATTTATGCTAGCGCTACTACGAACACTCGTTTTTCATCACAAATGTTCATACTAGTTCATAAACATGCTCAGAAACTTGTTTCCAATCAGTTAGCCAACACACTTTCATCTAAAAACACATAAAAGTGCTGCATTTTTTGTATGTTCTTTACAAATTTACTGTTCGTTCGCCAGCTCATAAGTCCGGAACCTCATAAGTAAGAGTGCTCGTAAGTCGGGGACTACCTGTATGAAGCAAGATATGCTAACTTGAGCTTTGTATTGTAGAATAGGTTGAGGATTTCACCATTAAATATGATATACTTTAAAGCATGCAGCAAATTAGGAACCTAAACCATTTTTTTTTTGCCTGGCTCTGGTCGCAAGCGGCAGCTTTTCCTTTTCCTCCCGTCTTTTCCTCTCCCTGCGTGGCTCTTTGTCTTGTCTGCAGTTCCTCGGCACTCATCTCTCAAATGCAAAGTGATTATGGATATGGTATCATGGACGATCAACTCTATTGACAAGATTTTTGCCATGTTGGCATGCACACAGCTGGATATCTCATTGACTTCAAGACTTGATGAAGTATCTTTGCTGTCATCTGTGGATCTAAAGGATGCATATTTAATTGGATTTACAATAACTGGTTCCTGCTTTTTGGATTCAGCTGGTTGCTGGTTTTATCTACAATTAAGGAAGTCGTCTGCAGCAAATTGAGACCCGATCACGCTGCTTGCCTTTGTGATGGCTTGGTTCTTGCCTGTGTACCCAGCCTCAGTTGCCTTGGGCAGAATGGATCAGATCTCGGGGATTTTTACACAGGTACGTTCCATCGGTGTGTGGCCACATAATTTGAACCGTATTGGATTGGGATCGTCCAGATGGACTCTCAAGGCTGCAGGAAAAGTAAACTGTCTGCTTGAAGAAAAATCAACAATCAAGTTTATCTAATCTGACTCCCCAAACAACCTTGGAAATGGGCTGACTATCAAATTTCTCCTGGGTCATGAGTAACCGAGGACAACAACTGCACCCCTCCCCCCTCCCCGGAGAACTTTCTGTGAGTGCTTATCAGAACTGCTGGCTGGAAACATCATCAGAACTGTGGCAGCTCTGAACAAGGCTCATGGACTAAATCTCACCGCCTGGACCTCAAATGCATATGTAATTGTCTTAACTGTGCTTGCTGGTAGAGTTTTTTGATGTCTCATATCGTGTCCTAATAGACAAGATGTGAAATATCTTTTTTGTAATACCACTATCTACCCTCATGGTTCTCTCTTCATATCTAAGATTATCTTTCTGATAAGGAAGAGATGGCCGCGCTGATAACCAGCTGCAGCTTCGTAGCCTTAGTCCAGCTTTCAGGTGACTGCGTACAAGTTCCCGTTGGTGCAATGTCAATAAAGATATTCTGATTCTGATTCTGATAGGAAGCAGTAGTGCTAGATACAAGCTTATTACTTTTTCATCAGTATCACACACTTCACACATTGTGTGTTGTTTAAATGGGAAATAATGAACTCTGACACATGCAGCCTTTAGGGGGCAAAAGTGTCAAAATTATAAAACTGTTCCTGTGCTCTTAGATTTACTGTATTTTTAATTCCAAGCTGCTACTGGGAGTGTTGTTAATATATCAGACCTTTTGCTACAGCTCTACTAATCCACATCATAAAATTCTGGCCCTGCTTCCAGGTGCTTTGTAAAGATACTCTGCTTATTGCTTCTCTGTAATGTTTAATTTTCCATTAAGTTACATTTGGCTGAGCTGAGGGAGCAGAGTGCTCTGGCCTCTTGGCTTCAACGTTTCAAACAATTTGTTTTCAAAAGAGCCGGAAATGCTCTGAAATAAAGTTTCCTGTTTATAGACTGCAGGGTGTGTGTTACATTTGACTTCCTTTAGCCTCACTGTCATCTTTCAGTCCATCAGTGTAACAGACTGAGGCAGCTGTTCGTCAGCAAAACATGGCCTTCGACATTTTCTTTTAGTTCACAAAAAATATTTTCAAAAGGAAGAAATACTTCTCGCATGCTTACAGAAATCAATGCAGCTTGGCAGCAACAGTTTGCTTCTGGGAGAAGTTTCTGGAAGTGATGAGACAAAACTGGAACTTTTTGGACAGTCACATCAGTTGTGTTTTTGATATGCGTGAAGGGAGTGAACAAGTTTATCCACATCTATATATCTCCCAATAATCCCAACTTTGATAAATAAATAAATAAATAAATAAAAACCAAAAAAAAAAAATCATTATGCTTAAATTCCTGTTATCTGTAGACGGTGTTGACCAAGAAACCCAAATATTTGTAGGAATAGGCTCAATAGGGACACCATTCAATGATAAAAACAAAGGAAGAACTGCTGGGACCAACTTCCTGTTTGAAAATAACATTCCTTTGGTTTTGTCGGCGTTTAGGAGAAGTTTGAGACTGAACAAATCAGACTGGATGATGTCAAAAGCTGGAAAACCTTAGCAACTGTTTTAGCTCAATAATGAACAACTGTGTCATCAGCATAGAAATGTAAAGGTGAATTAAGGACCCTCTGACCTACATTACATTAAAGTGTCCTTGGGTGTCCTGAAAGGCACTTTTTAAATAAAATTATTATTATTATTACCTATGTAGATTGTAAAGAGGGTGAGTCCTAAGACTGAGCCTTGTGGTACACCATTGTTGACTGTTAAATAACTGAAGTACCATTATGTTGAACACATTCCCTCTGGTCTGAGAGATACGTACTGTAGTTAGTGAACCAACCAATGGTGTGATCTGAGAAACCAATTTCTGAGAGCTTATGACATATTTTCCTGTGTGTTTGTGGAGTTATGTCCATCTGTTACATTTTGTGCTCTTTTTTGTTTGTTTTCAAGACGAAGGAGCTTTGGTGAGGGCAGCTCGAAACCTTGGCTTTGTATTTTCTGGACGAACTCCAGACAGCGTGATCGTGGAATTGGTAAGCGAAGACGAGTTGGATGGGATCACAGCAAGCTATTGTGCTGATGGATGGACTCTTAAACTTTTAAGCTGGCCTCATGGTGTCCTGGTGGGACTTTAAATACAAAATAAATAGACCAAATCCCAGACTGTGGCATTGGACAGTGAAAATAATTACACAAATATAGCTTAAATCTAAGGAATGCAATGTAAAAAACAAAAACAGTACTGGTACTTAAAGCATGTGTCTTTTAATCCTGAGAACTGCAAGTTCATAACCTGTCCAAGTTTGATATTGGTAATTTGTGTGGATTAAGTGAGACATTGTGTTGATTGATAAACTATAAAATGGGAGCATATTTGTTAAGTTGTGTGTGCTGCTTTCAGGAGTAAAAACCATCAAACTGTTGTATTTATATCCCAACCTGAGGTGGTGCGTCCTCTCCGAGAGCTAATGTTTAGCTTAATTACCGGTACCTAACCTGATAATTGCACTCAAAGTCCCTGAGGCTAAAAGGCCTTGATTATATTAAAGTTATTTATTTTTATTTTTATCTCGGATCAGAATATTTTGTGTTCTAAAAGTCTGTATTTCTTAATTTTCATTAGGCCTTCTAAAGCTCTGAGCGTCTACTTAATCACTTTGTCTTGTTGTGTAGCTGTTTTCACAATCAGGGAAGTTAATTTAATTTTACCTTATTTTCCCTCTGTTGGCTCATTAGAAGTAACTGATAAACACATTTAAGCTGCAACTAAGGCCAATTTGAAAAGGATGGAAGGGTTGATTTATGTTACTGAATAAAAGCTGTCTGATAAAACAAAGGTGGGGTTGTCTCTGTCAGAACGTTTTAACCTGTACGTTTCTTTGATTCAGCTCGAAACGGAGGAAAAGTACAAACTCCTTCATGTGTTGGAGTTCACAAGGTATTTTTGGACAACTGTATTTATTTTAGTTGTTAAATTCAATGTGGTGACATCTGTAGTTATTCTAATTACCGTATATCACCTTTATATTTTTGTTCTTTAGTTTTACTAAGATGTTGATATCTTTTGAAACTGCATTTTGAATTGTGTTAGATCAGACTTTGTGATTGAGCTTGGTGTCCTCCTTGTTGCCCACTTCCAAATGGGCCATGTGTGTTGTGTAAGCAAAATATTTCACAAATTGCTGATGGATTTTAGTAAAACTTCTAAGTAAGTAAGTTATGGAACTGGCAAAATGCAAGTTGTCCACTGCAGCCAACTGATGTTAGGTAACACAAGGATTTGTTTTACCTCAGGCAGTTTTACAGAGACAGGTAGTCCTCGACTTACGAACGAGTTCCGTTCCTACGGCCGTTCGCATGCCGAAAATTGCCGTAAGTCGGAAAACACACGAGCCGCCACTTATACGCGTACATGTACGGTACTGTACAGTTACCAAGCACTTCGCCTATCCTAACATAGTACCCTACATAATTATCAAAAAACACATACAGGGAGTCCTCGACTTACGAACGAGTTCCGGACCTAAGGACCGTTCGTATGTCGAAAATGATGTAAGTCGGATCACATACAAAAAAAAAAAAAAAATCTTTTTTTAAATAAATGAATACATGTAGAGTACTGTACAGTCACCAAGCACTTAGCCTATCCTAACACAGTTTTTAAAGATGAAGGAATGAGTTGAATTGTCTCCCTCCTCCCTAGCAGGCTCCATTCACATAAAGGGAGCTAGCTCCCTTTATGTGAAAGGGAGACAATTCAACTCACTCCTTCATCTTTAAAATAGGCTAAGTGCTTGGTGACTGTACAGTACTGTACATGTATTCATGTACTGTATTCATTTATTAAACCTTTGTTTAAAACATTTGCATTAACTACCCTGATGCATGCTCAATAATCCAGGTAGAAAAATCTAAAAAAGCTGTCTGGTCCTCTGGACATTCAAGAAAACAAAATGAATGTCCAGAGGACCAGACTTAGCTTTTTTAGATTTGCATTAACTGTTTGTATCAACCCTATTTGTTAGCAAAATAACTCGTGAATTACTGGATACATTTTAATAAAGCTCAGAAATTAATCATTTGATGTACATCTACAACTGATTTTCTTCTGGTGTCAGCTGCACTCAAGATGGCTGCCACAGCTACTTCACCTGAGAAAACACATGAATAGCTATAACTCAATAATGTTCAATCAGATAATTTGGACGGTTTCTTTTTTTTTTTTGCTGAGATGTTTCGTCCTTCATCCAAAGGACTTCTTCAGTCTGAGGAACCACCTAGCATACTCCATAGTGGGGGGGGACAGTTTGCTGGTGCTAAGATGGCCTCCGGGGTCCGCCCTCTCCTCCTTCAACTCCGCTGAGTGTGTTGACGGGGGAGAGGATGGGCCCCGGAGGCCATCTTATCAACAGCAAATACCCCCCCCCCCCACTATGGAGTGTGCTGTTTGTGGGATTCAGTTTGTTTGTTGGTTCCTCAGACTGAATAAGTCCTTTGGATAAAGGTCGAAACTTCTCAGCACAAAAAAAAGAAACCGGCCAGATGACCTGGCAGAACATTGTTGGATTTTTACTTGGATTATTGAACATGAACTTTGGAGCTATAACTCAGTTTTACACATTTTGAGTTAAAGTTTGGTGTGGAAGTAGCTGAGAGTTATTACAAATACATACTCCGAGGTCATCTCACATGAGGTCACACATCATAATTTACAAGACGATCAAAGCATAAATATTTCTTCTAACAATGCCAGGCCTTTAATTTTACTTTGTTTTTGTCTCATTTTATTTTATTTTTTTATTTTTTGTTGTTTGTTTGTTTGTCATATTTTAGTGAGAGGAAGAGGATGTCGGTCATCATGCGCACCCCATCTGGGAAAATCCGCCTCTACTGCAAAGGAGCTGTGAGTGCCTGTCTCTCTCCATGGCAACACATGACAGCCCATCATCACACATCAGTGCCACGCACGCATGCACACACACACACACACACATGGATCAAATGCTCTTCTCATCGCCTCTTGCTCATATCAGGACATCTTTTCAATGAGCAGCAGGATAAAATGATACATTTCACACAAGCAGAGGCACAAACTGAGCGTCATTTTGAAGATGCTCAGCCACTGGAACCGCCTGGTTTATGATCTCCAGGAGCACAAGTCTGCAGAACCTCTTGGTTTAGTAGCAAAGGCACTCTACAGTGACAAGACGGTGATGTTTTTGTGCAGCTTTGGTAATTAGAGACCACTTTATTTTTCTATAAACTTAACATTAAAAAAAGCATATCTGAAATGTAACAATGGACTATAATGTAGTGGGCCATACATGTGTGCTGCTGTGTTTGAGTCCAGCATGTTACTGGTTCTGCTGTCTGGGTGTCACTAACCGATGAGAGTTGGTTTCCCTTCAGGACACAGTGATCTACGACCGTCTGGCAGACAGCTCGAGGTACAAAGAGATCACATTAAAGCACTTGGAGCAGTTTGCTACTGAGGGTGAGTGGAGAAACATCGCCCCCTGTCTTAAGCTGCCTCTATGCTGCAGCGCAAAATCCTAATTTGTTTATGGTCATATCACATTCTCCTCTTTAGAAACTCAGTGAGTCTGATTTCTTGAAGATATTTTCCTTTTCTGAGATGTATATCTTAAAAGGTGTATTCCTTCTTCCTGTAAAATAAAATTAGGCAGTGCACGTTTAGGTAAAAGCAAGAGACACTTGAACTGTATTCTGTGTTCCTACTGCCCCCTTGTGAGGCGACACCAAACTGATGTCATCAGAAATCTTTGATGTGATCTAAATATAGCATTCAGGACAGATCTGAAGTCACTTGATAAAAGATGAAAATGGCAACGAGATCAATTCAGTACGGTTTATTTATATAATGGGAATTTGCAGCAAAAGTCATGTCAGGACACTGAGCAAACATGTCCAAATCATGAATCCAATTTAGTCCACAACAAATCCAGATTCAAATCCAATTAGAACCAGTTTGGTCCAAGTTAGAATACAATGACATTTTGTACAACATGGAATTCCTTTTAGTATAAAATAATGTAGTTTATATAGAGAAAGTGATTAGGTGTTTTTTAACAGGTTCTAAAATGCGCCTTAATTAACTCAATTCAATTTATTTATTTAGTGCCAAGTCATAACAGAAGTCATCTCAGGGCACTGAACAGAAACATTTATATATAAAAAAAGTAAGTTAACATTATTAATCTGAGGAGCAGTCTGATTTGAGTTTAACCAACGCAGACTCATCCTGAGCAAGCATGAAGGCAATGGTGGAAAGGAAAAACTAAAAAGAAAAAAAAAATGAAAGTTTGAATGTATCAAAAATTAAATGCAAAGAAAAAATGGCAAATGCTACCGAAAAGCTAAAAAAAAAAAAAAAGACTAGATCAACCTGAAAGTAGCAGAACCAAAGCTACAAACCATTAAAACAAAAATTGAGCAACACTGAAGCAGGTTATTTTGTTTAAATCAAATAAACATAATCCAGATACAGTAGATGTGTCAACATTAAACTCTGGATAAGTATGACATTTTCTGCATTAGTTTTACACTAAATGTTCAATTTAAAAAAAATACTGTGATATTTCATTATTCTTTCATGGTTTGACGTTTAAGTGACTTGAGGGTAATAAAATAACACAAGGAAAAATTTTAATTAGTCACATCCATCAGAACTGGGTAAACCGTAGAAATGTACAGTATATGTTAGCAGTCCTTCTGTTAGGAGCTCCGTTTGACGAACCACCATGTCCTGTCAAAGGGCTGAACACTTACAGAAAATGTATGTCACATTTGGATGATTCAAGTCGTCATGTCTGCAGCTGCACTGATTCAGATTGATTCCTTGTATCTGGCTGATGGACATTATTGATCAGAGAGCCACATGTTCGACTGTTAGAGGTCATGACATTTGACCTGGGTGTTTTATTGTGCTTTTAATCTCTCAGGGCTGCGCACTCTGTGCTTTGCGGTAGCAGACATCAGCGAGTCGTCCTATCAGCACTGGCAGGAGATCTACCACAGAGCCAGCACCTCCCTTCAGAACCGAACCCTGAAACTGGAAGAAAGCTACGAACTGATAGAAAAGGTGTGTTAAGAGAAATGCTTAAAGCTCCGCTGACATCATCTTTTAACTTTCCATAAAATGGCACAACATATATATATATTAAGATTGACCTCTGATCGTTTTTGCTAAAACAATGTGAAATTAATGAAAATTCCTCTCCAAAATAGTTTAAAATTAGCGCCGTTTTTTTACACGGTAAATTCGGGTTTTTCCGGTCACGTGATTGTGACGTCAGACACAGATCTCTGCTCCAACGGCACATTTAATACAATGGAGAAAGATACAAACACATCCGTCGAATTTAGCCATTTAAAACTTTAGATTTTAGCGATTTGGCTTCAGTTCGTGAAGAAGAAGTTATTTTGAGTGATAAACAACAAACAGCAATGTTTCTTTTGTCCGTGTTGCTTTTTTTTTCAGGAGAGGTTTCACATACATGAAGTGAGCACCAGATGTCAGCAAAGCAGAGCAATCTACAGTGCTCTGTAAGAGTTATCACGATAGCTTTGCTGACATCTGGTGCTCACTTCATGTATGTGAAACCTCTCCTGAAAAAAAAAGCAACACGGACAAAAGAAACATTGCTGTTTGTTGTTTATCACTCAAAATAACTTCTTCTTCACGAACTGAAGCCAAATCGCTAAAATCTAAAGTTTTAAATGGCTAAATTCGACGGATGTGTTTGTATCTTTCTCCATTGTATTAAATGTGCCGTTGGAGCAGAGATCTGTATCTGACGTCACAATCACGTGACCGGAAAAACCCGAATTTACCGTGTAAAAAAACGGCGCTAATTTTAAACTATTTTGGAGAGGAATTTTCATTAATTTCACATTGTTTTAGCAAAAACGATCAGAGGTCAATCTTAATATATATATATGTTGTGCCATTTTATGGAAAGTTAAAAGATGATGTCAGCGGAGCTTTAAATCCTGCCTTTGTGTAATTATTTCCTGTTGCTGTGACATTTCGTGTTCTTTGAACCCCTAAACATACAGTAGTACCTCGTTTATCACAGGGGATCCGTACCCTGAATCCCCGCGATAAGTGAAAAACCACAAAGTAGAAATAGTAGTACAAGTAGTAAGTAGTAGTAAGTAGTAGTTGAACGAGTACATAATTTTTAAACTCGACATTAACATATTAAAACGAGTAGAACTTGAGTTGTTGATGACGTCATAATAGGAACTTGAGATGCAAAAAAATAAAACAGCAAAAAAAAAAGTCCTTTATTATTTACAAAAAAAAGACCCACATAACATTGGGAGCGTATATTATGCTCCTACCATTTATCATTATTATCATTTATCATATTTATCATAAGTCACAGGAAAACCAAAACTATTGGTTATTATTATTAGGCTGCAAAAGTGAAAGAAAAGTTCAGCATGTAAATAAACGAAACTTGAAAACAGTGCGGGGACAACCACCCCGCACCACCGCCCGCAGGGCTGCACATTAGGTATCGTTTTAGAGATTAATATGTTTATAGTTTTTTAATTGGTTTAGAGATTAATTGTATTTTCTTTTTGTTTGTGAAACAAGGTCAGAGGAGGCTGGTTCTGGTTCGGTCATTGGACCCAGTGTTACACCATATTCTGTGACCTGCAACAGTGCATGCAACACCGCCCCCTACGGTCACAATATACGGTCGTCACAGAATATGGTGCAACACCAGTTCGCAATGAGCTCCAAACAGGAAGTTGATTCATTTTCTGTTCTGTAACTGCGACGTGATGACGTCGAGAGAAGTCCTAGGAATCGATGTGTAGATTACTCGAGTAGTCTGTTAAAGCCCTAGTAGTAAGGTTTAGGAACATCGTTTAGAATATTGCAAGTTTATTTAAACCCTTCCGAAACTCTTGCAATATTATAAACGATGTTTCTAAACCATAAACGCTCTAAAAGAGCACAGAATGTCATGATTTCAGCTCTGCCTCATCTGCTCTTTGCTACCTGCAAGCATTCTTGGCCACGCCCACGTTTCTGCTCTGCACGTGAACAGCTGATCAGCTGCAGCAGGAAGCTTTTTCTGCAGTATGGGCTGCACAACTGTGCAGCAGGTGCTAAATAATTTAAAATAATTTATTTTAAATACAAATGCCATGCTGATCATGTGGCTCATTAATCAATCAGCCAAATGTGTGTCATGTCCAATCTTACTTTGAAAAACCATGATAGAGCAGTCTGCAAAAAACAAACCGTGAAGTATCAAGGGACTACTGTACCTCTCTTTGATATTAGTTTAGCAAATTTAGGGAAAAAGTGACCTTGATTAAGTAAAAAAAAAAAAAATGAATAAACAGCTGTTGCATTGATTAGCTTTCATACAAACCATCCTTTTTAAAGGCATCTACAGTAAGAGTGAACGTGGCATGAACGTTACTGAGTTGTAACCCCTGAGTACATGTACAGTATATGCAAAATTTCCCCTAGGGGAAAATAAAGTCTATTCTATTCTAACCCTGAGTGAAGTGTAATTGTCTGTACGTGTTCAAAATTGTGCACATTTTGCACAACACTGAAGATTCCAGCAGCAGATAGTATTGGTTTTCTGTGGGGTTGGACTGGATGGAAGCGTTAGTCAAACACAGGAAGCCGCAGCTGTAAATCAGCCTCTTGGCATGTCTATATGGCTGCTCCTGGCTGCCTGAAACAAATGGAGGCAATCAATTATGATCTAAACATAAAAGCTTTGAAAGAGGGAAATGTAATGTGTGCTGCCTAATGATCCGAGTGTGGCTCTGCTGCTGCCTGGGGTTTGGGGTTCGCTGCATATCAGGGCCACTTACACATACACAATGATGCCACATGGGGGCACAATGGAGTCATGGGCAAAGTAAAGGGATGTAGAAGTTACTGCGCTGAAGTCAGTCAGGTGAATAAAGATGATCTCTTCGAAAAATGCTCTGGTATGTTAAAGTGGAAGAGTTTTTGATTGCATTGTGATGAAATATTTTGATAAAGGTTGAAATCGAAATATATATATATTTTTACAATTTTTCTGTTTTATGTCTTTGAATAACCTTTAAAATAAAATGTAATGTTTTAGTAATTTAAATTATTTCTATTATGTTTACTATGGTTTTCCTTAGTGAACCGTTTATTATTCTAGTCTGGCAACAATATGTCATTAACACTTTTGGATTTTTAACTGTACAGTACATTGTGCTTCAGTATACTGCTTCTTTTGAAGGGAAGACATTTCTTTTGACTGTTCAAATTTGTAAGCATAAATAGAATGTCTGCCAAGGGCTGCACAATGTATAATATTAATATTGAATAAAAATGGACTCCAATCTTACATTTGAAAATCACATTAAGCATCTGTTTAAAACTTGCTTCTTCCATCTTCGAAACATCTCCAGACTTCGCCCATCCCTAACTTTTTCCGATGCTGAGAAGCTCGTCCATGCTTTTGTCTCCTCCAGGCTCGACTACTGCAACTCCCTGTTTATTGGAATCCCTGGCAAAAACCTTCAGAAACTTCAATATATTCAAAACAGTGCAGCAAGGATCTTGTTGAGAGTTCGTAAATTTGAACATATTACGCCCATTCTCCATAACCTTCATTGGCTTCCTGTCGCCTACAGAATTCAGTACAAAACTGCTCTCATTACACATCAATGCTTACACGGAACTTCACCAGATTATCTGAAGGATATTCTTATTCCATACTCATCCACCCGTTCGCTGCGGTCACAGAACAGCAATCTCCTTCACATTCCGAGAACCAAATTAAGGACCATGGGAGACCGGGCTTTCAGTGTGGCTGCCCCCCGCCTGTGGAACTCTCTTCCTGAATGTCTAAGAGCCCCACAGTCTGTGGTTGACTTTAAGAGCGACTTGAAGACCTTTCTTTTCGACCAAGCATACTCTACCTCCTCATGATTCTACTTTTGATCTTAGCTGATATTGTTATTGATTTTAATTGTTTTATTATTTGTTTTATTGTCATTTAATTCTGTTGCTCCTTGTAGCACTTTGAGATTTTCATTAATGAAAAGTGCGTTATAAGTTGAATTCATTATTATTATTATTATTATTATTATATTGCAAAGGACAACAGTAGGTCATAGACCCGTAAAGTTCAAGTACTATGCTTTCATGTTCACCATGCTAGTCATATATTTGGTGAATCCAACACACTCCTACTGGGCTTGATGCCTACACCTGGTGTAGATGATGGTGATGACAGAAGAGAAAGTGAAGAGTGACAACAATGTGAGTTATCAATACAATATTGAATAATTGGGCACTGCCTAGTACAAGGCAGCCACCTATTATTATCCACCTGAAAAGGGTTTCTTAACTTTATATTTTACTCTTCCATCAACTTTACTGCAGCCCGAACTGCAACGTGTCCCCCCACAAACCTTATATCAAAACAATCGGCTTGGCACTGGGATGTGTGCTATTACTTTTATGGTGTTTCAAGTTACCATGGCAACGTAATTTGCAAAGACACAATTTTTATTAGTCAATTTTCAGACGTTGGTTGCAAATCAAATATCCAAGATGGCCACCTGAGCTACAAAGGAAAAATACTGTAAATCAAACATGTTTAGAGCTATTAAGCTGAAATTTGGTGTGGTGATAGCTGAGCGCAATTCCCAATAAATAATTAATTTAAAAAAATTCAAAATGGTCACCAAAGCTAAATTTAAATGGCTTTAACTCAGCTATGTTTACACACACAGAGCTGAAATTTGATGTGGATATAGCAGAGAATGTTCCTCATCACATACTGAATTTTTTATTTATTTTTAAATGATGGCCATCACAGCTTAAAAGAAATATAAATTACTAACTCATTGATATTTTGTCATTTTAAGCTGAAATTTGGTATACATGTAGTGGTAGCTGAGAGCATACCCCAACACATAATACTGTCAAATCAAAATTTTAAAATGGCCATCCTGTGGCAGTCCATGTCAAAGTTTCTCCAGGAATTTTTTTGTATTACCATTGCTAGTGTTTCTTATAACATGTGTAGTAATCTTGGCACCGTAAGGTATTTAAACACTTACAGGGCCACCATTATTGTAATAAAAAGGACTTATTGATCAGTTTACTGACTTACCTATATTTTTGAGAACTTGGAGCAGACTTGATCTGACCCAAATTCATTCAAGAGTTCACCCTTTTTCCGGTATTAAATTGTTTTAACTGTGACTAGACAAAATGTAATTTCACGAGAGACTTCAACTTATGTTGGTCCACCAGAAAATAGACCTTTTATTGAAATAATCATAAAAGTACATTAAACATTTGTATCGATATTAGCTCTGATTTACTAAACTACGTTGACAAGAATTCAAATTAAAAACAAACAGACAGAAACTTTTCTGTTGGCACATTTACTTGACAGATTAATGGCTTATGAAAAAGAAGAAATAGGAGGAAGATTAAAGATTGAAAGCTAAGTTAACCGAAGTTGATTATTTTGAACCAGACTGGGTGACACCTTTTTCCCACACGAGCAGCTGCTGGGCTCCCGCACGCTCAAACACACCACGACTCGTTACCTTGTTGACGGTTCGTCTCTTGGAGATAAGAGTGGAGAAGTGTCTGGACACACACGTGGATGGGTTTGTCCAACGGCCGTCCAGTTGAAACTTCAGCGTGTGTGGCTGATTCACGATACGAGGAAACTCGCCTCCCTCGGCAGGAAACAAAGGTCAAGCGCACTGACTGATTTTCAAAATAAAACTTCAGAAAACAAATTCTTTCAGAAATGAGTGTTTTGAGACACAGTAGGCTTTACTGTGACTCCAGCTGAGACGTGGGTCTAATTGGCATATGACCAGAACGTTTCCAGCTTTTTCCAGAGGAAAAACAAACAGTTGTTAGCAAGTTCTTCCCTTCGACACTAAAGTCCACACGGAAGTAAGACTTTATATGGAGGGTGGAGTCTGCCCACCTCCTGATGGCTATTGGTTGGTTTAACAAAACAACGGATGGATTTTTCATCCCCATAGGCAGAAGGTCTCTGAAGGACAGTAGGAAAACTTGTTTATAGAATCGGCCAGATGGCCGCATGTGAGTACAGTGAATATTATGGCTAACTTCACAGACAAAACAGAGAAGGAAGTAACAGTTTTACCCTGACTCGTGCCTTAGATTCAGAGCCTGCTTGTTCTGCAGAAATAAAACCAGCAGAAGGTCAAACTCATGCAAGTAACAGATCATCATTAAATGACAAAAATATACTGTTGATCAATTTTGAATTAACACACATTAAAAAGAAAGTTCAATCTGATTAATTCAAAATAATTGTAACAAAAATTGTGTCCACTTGTCTCCTTGAGAGCTTCAAGAAGGTGTAACACTGAGAGTTTCAGAGAGATGTGAAAAGGTTTAACTCCAATACGGACATGAGGGTGCTGTCCCACTACACATGCAGGCAGTGCTTACTTTTGGCCTGGTTGCACTTGAACTTGGTCAACCATCAATTAGGAAACAGCATTTTTGGGGGGTGGGGTGAAGATCCTGTCAAGACTACTGTTATTATGCTGTAGATCAGTTTGCACATTTGCAGCTCCAGTTAGAGACAGAATTACACTAAATTAATTAAAGGGCCACTGTCTTAATGTCTTAGTTCTGAGCTGAAGAAAAAAAAACAGCTTATAACCACAGAGAAGTAAGTGGAATCATGGTGGCCCTTTTATAGCACTTTGAGATTTTTATTAATGAAAAGTGCATTATAAATGGAATTCATTATTATTATTATTATTATTATTATTATTATTATTATTATTATTATGGTAGACTAGGAACATTTTAGCATGAAACCTTTAAGTTGTTTGTCCCTCTACTTTATTTTCCACTTTTTGTGGTTCACGGTGATTAAAAAGGACAGAACTACAGCGGGAACAGGGGAGCAGGACTCGGGTCACAACTTATAGAGCTTCCTCTGCCTTTGCTCCACTGCTGGCTGCTGTCTCCTCTCAACCCCCTGGGTCTTGTCAAAAATTTGGCCCCAGTATGAGCCCTTACATGTTTTTAACCAATCCCAAAGAACCGTCGCGTTTCTTGGGAAAATAAAGCCAACTGTATTTGTGAGTGAGCTGGTGTGGAAATCATGTCCAGAGATGTGCAGTCATGGGGTGGTGCTGTAATTGATCCCAAACCGCCGAAGCCCATGGTGGTTTTCCTTTGTAGTAAACAAAGGCAGCTGATGAGAAGAAAAACATGGCTGCTTGAGTGACACAAAACCCAGCTCAGATTTTTGTATGACACATGAGGTTTTAAAGAAATTCTTCTGTTATGCTCTCTTCTTATTGACCCCCACCCTTTACTTTCTCTGGCGTAGAACCTGCAGCTCCTTGGGGCCACGGCGATCGAGGACAAGCTCCAAGATAAGGTGCCTGAAACCATCGAGACTCTAATGAAGGCTGACATTAAGATCTGGATCCTAACTGGAGACAAACAGGAAACCGCCATCAATATTGGTAAAAACAACAACAACAACAACAAAACACTTTCTAGTCTTTGAACTTTGTTTCACATGGATGCTGTTGTGATGTGCGTCATGTAAAGTGGCGTGCTTTCTCTCGAAGGTCATCCACGGAGCACTTTTTTCAACTTCTGCGGCAGAAAGATTTGTTTTTGAAATCTGCTCCCTTTCACCCAGAAACACTGCGCTTACACAGAAGAAAACCACGACCGAAGCTTCAGACAAGCCCAACTCTGCTACCAGCTGCATAATAAGAAACTGATGCTTCAATTGCTAACATATGTAAAGAAAAGAAAAAAAAAACATCCCTGGCTGTTTGAATTATAGATGCTATTCCGTTCATGTTCTTGCATCAAGACACACTTTAGCCTTGTTTATGTACTTCCTTCTCACAGATACCCCAGTCCGTCTCGTGGTCATTCCTCACCCAGCACGAAAAACTACTGACAAGCCCAATGGTTCTCTGTCGCACATATCTTGTGAAAGCATCTGCTGCAGAGTGATATACGAGCTCTCCGGTCTCGCATGAAATAAACAACATGCAAATACACTTGGGCACCTCTCACACGTCCAGCTTCCTCTGAGATGTTAAAGATATTATCAGAAAGGCAAATAACTAATGCTACTTGACCGTTTCAGTTCATTTCTGTGCCCTTGGGCGACAGTTTTCAAATGTGGGGAAATACCAAAAGTAGATCAACCTTGAACACGGCAAACTTAGAAGCACAGAGTTTAGAAAAATAGATATCAAAGGTTAGCTCCGTTTGTGGCTGCACCTACCACTGAGGCCTAACTGAATCAGCTCTTTGTGCCCACCGTGCCCAGATGTGAGGGGCCGAGCTCACTGCAAGTATTTTTACAGCTCTGCTTTGACAGAGGCGTCCTGTAAAAACTCTGGTCACTTTTGGCTTTTTTTCCCCATATTGAAAGATTATTTTGTTGCCAAGGTGATAAAGTACTGTGCACTAGTCCAAATTAGACTTGGTCACAAAATAATTAACTTTTTTTTAAAAATCAGTTTACATAAATGTGAGCTCTTAATCAAGAAGTTATTCATTTCGAATTGTCTCTGTGGCAAAAATATGCATCTTTTATTTGTTGCTCCCCAGACGTACCAGAGATGACTGAGTGTTGTTTCACATTCTTTAGGCCGGTGTTTAGGTCTGCTTGCAGTGAGGAAGGGACAGGATTTAACTTTGGTGAAATCAAAAAAGAGCTCTTCAATGGGCTAAAAAGTAAATACATTAAGCAGTGGTGTGGGGTTTAGTAATTGACAAAGGGGAAGGGAAAAGAGACAGAGATGGCGAGACTTTTTCCACACAGCGGCAAATTTTTGGACATTTGGACCTTTGCACTTAACAAAACAATCTGCCAGACCTCAGACTGGAGCCTGTTTGATTTTAACTCTGGGGGTGAAACTCGCTCATTTCCTTCATGTGCGTATGTGTTTTGTGCATGCTCTCATACCTCTCGTCTTATTTTCACACACAAAAAAAAGGCACTCATGTACCGGTAGTCCCAAAAAGACAGGTTATGTGGTAACCTCCGTAGAAAAATATCAAATCTCTATCCAGACAGAAGCAAAGTGTTGAAGCCACAAATATTTCCGTGGTTATGCCACAGATGACTGCCTTCTCATACATCGGCAGCACTAAACTGACGGCTTCAGTCTTGGTTCACGAAACATTTCTGTTTCCTCCCCAAAGAGAAGCTCCTCCACCACTTTCTGCTGAACCCGAGTGTCTGTCCCAGCCAAAAGCAGAGCAGAGCGCTCCCCAGGGAGCCATGTTGGGTAACCCAGAGTTTTAAGTGCCTGTTAAAACAGGAAGCTGACAAACTCTTGTAAACCAAACTCATTAGTCATGTTCTAAGGCTCCGACTCCTAGCTGTTACATTTTAATTGCTTCCCCTTAAAATGATGCATTGCTTGTTTGGTTTTGTCATCATCTTTGTGTAGTTGGATTTATTTGTGTACATTAGATAACTTAAATGAATTAATTATTAAAGAAAACTTTTATTAAAAAAAAGGATAAACACTTCATTAAAGATATATACCGTATGCAAACCCATATGTTTACCACTTGTCTTTCAAGTCTAAATAATAAAAAATGAGGAATTTCATTTTTTTATGCTCTCTTCCACCTCAGGACATTCTTGCAAACTCCTAACAAAGAACATGGGCCTGCTTGTGATCAATGAAGATAGTCTGGATGTAAGTACATGTATACAGTATTTTCCTAAAAGTGCTACAGTAAGCACACTTAATTCATAACACACAAAAAACAGGAAAAACAAAGACAAAAAAATCATACTAGAATGTGTACAATGCACCCTTGTTTATCTTACTATTTGACCAAATCTGTAGCTTTTTTTATTTTTATTTATTTTTGGCACCAATTTGGACTGAGGTAACAAACATCCATAAACCCTCATTTGGTGTACTAATTTATAGTTGCAGTTTTTGTTTTTGCATTGTGCACATGCTCTAAAGATCTATTGTTGCAAAATGTTGAGAACTAAAGATGCATTCATTTTTATTTACATTTTTTAACGTCATTTAGAAGCACAAGTCTTTTTTTCCGCATGTAATACCATACGTCATGCACTGATTAAGGCTTCTCCATATCTAACTGGAAAATGTTGGCAAAAACTGGAAGACTTTACAAAACCTACCGGTAACGTAGTTTCTTTTAAAAAAAGTTCCTTACTGACAAAAATGTTGATTTGAGCAACTTCATACAATCTATTTAAAATACCTGTCTCAATTTTGAAAGGATAAAGCTACAGGGAGCCTTCCTCAAAAATCCCACCGCACGCCCTCAAACCCACATTTAGCATCGTTAAGATGCCCAACAAGGAAGTCTGTTAACCCCCCACTCCTTGTCTGTTGGTCCTGGATTAGAAAAGGGCCAATCCCTGCAATTTCAGCAGGGAAGAGATGCGTATAAAAGCCGAAGCCAAGACTGCTGGGTTCGGTTTGTCTGCTACGAAGAGGAAACTGCCAAGAAGTGGAGGACGACGGTGCGGGTGGGTGTTTCTGGGTGCTGATGGATGGCCATCACTCTGTCAGGCGTTTGTTAAGCGTGATAAATGGAGCCGAGGTAGAATGTGGGTTGGGTGCATTCATACAACACACGAACCAGTGCTTTGAAATGTCAGCTTCCATTCTCCTGTGGTTGCGCAGATGCTTACTTAAGGCAGTTTGTTAAAACTCAGGAAGAGAAAGCTCTCCAACACAGAGGCACAAGGAACAGAGAGCCAGGGCCACCGCACAAATATATCTGAATATACTGTTAGACATTTATTGGTTTCCTTTTGTTTTGTTGCTGTGTTTAGAGATTGTAATCAAAGCAAAAAAATGTTTTTTAGGGGTCTGTTTTTGTGTTAAATCTTTTAAAAAATTAACAAATTTCAGTCAGGTCATCTAGACCAGGGGTGCTCATTACGTAGATTGCAATCTACTGGTAAATCTCTGAGGTAGAGTCAGAGAGAGTCAGAGAGTCTTTATTGTCATTTGCACCGCATGTGGTACATGTGATGAAAACGAGATTATGTACACGGGGTCCCAGTTACATCCAACAACAAATGCAAGAGAAAAACAGTAATAACATCTAGAATTAACTAAGAAAAACATCAACTAGTAATACACTAAGCCTAATATAGTGGAAATAAACAGCAGCACGAACATGAGTTTGTATGAGCAGATGGTCACAGATGAACACAGATGAACACAGCAACAAGAAAACAGATCAGCATCAGCACAATGTGATATTTTGCAGTGTTTATTTTTTATTTTATTTTATTTATTCATGAGTCTAACAGCCTCAGGGTAGAAGCTGTTCCTCAGTCTAGTGGTTCTACATTTGATGCTCCTCAACCTCCGTCCTGAGGGGAGTGGGGCAAAGAGTGAGTGTGCTGGGTGAGTGAGGTCTTTCATGATGCAGGTGGCTCTTTAGTAGTACTGGTAGATCGCAGTAGTACTTTAGTAGTACTCTTTAGTAGTACTCTTTAGTAGTGCTCTTTAGTAGTACTGGTAGATCGCAGCATGACATAAAAAAATTTTTTGTCTGTTCAGTGCCCTGAGATTACTTCTTTTGTGAATTGACGCTATATAAATAAACTGAATTGAATTGAATCTTAGAGCATCTTTACTCAGCAAACACAACAGTTTAGGTCAAAATACTATCATTTTAAAGCCACAGTACATAATTTCTTATCTGGCAACCCGACTGACATGAAAACTACCGGTACAGCATTTTTCATGTAAACCAGCTTATTTTTTGTTTATTACCCCCAATAAACATTGAAAAATCACTAATGTTTCCACAGGTTGTTTTCGTGTAAACGGGGCTTTATAGTAGGTAGATCACTTTGACTTGATCATTTCAAAAACAGCTCGCATGCTGAAAAAGTCTGAACATCCCTGATCTAGACGGTTTCTTTTTTGTTGAGCTGTTTCATCCTTCATTCAAAGAACTTTGTCAGTCCAAGGAGCCACAAACAAACTTAGTCCCACAAGCAGCACACTTACATAGTGGACCAACCAGTTTGCTGGTTATAAACTGGTTTTTGGAGCCCGCCCTCTCCCCCATCAACTTTTCTGAGGCAGCCATGGCCAAATTGGTTCAAAACTTAAAAGTTCATGCTCAATAATCCAAGTAAAAAAATCCAGCAAAGTTCATTCAGGTCATCTGGACGGTAACATTTTTTTTGTTGAGACGTTTCATCCTTCATTCAAAGGGCTTCATCAGTCTGACGTGCCACAACAAACTCAGTCCCACAAGCAGCACACTCGCTCAGGATTTTTTTTTCTACCTGGATTACTGAGCATTAGCTTTGATGTTTTGAACCACTTTACCGTAGCTATGGTTGCCTCAGAGGAGTCAACGGGGGGAGAGGGTGCTTGTGGGGCTGAGTTTGTTGTGGCTCCTCAGACTGATGAAGTCATTTGGATGAACAACGGAATGTCTCAACAAAAAAGAAACTGTCCAGAGGACCTGACTGAACTTTGTTGGATATTGTACCTGGATTATTGAGCATGAACTTCGATGTTAACAAAATTTGTATTTTAAGGGATAAACGTTCAAAATAAATTGTTTAGAATTTTTTTTGTAAATAAATTTTAAGAGCAAACGGTGTTTTAAATATTCAAATACCGGTAGTTGCAAAGTGCAGGTATAGATGGATTTGGGTCTTTATTCAATTTGGATAGAAATGTAATTTTAAAATGTCTTTTTTGCTTGAAACCCAACATTACCTGTCTGTGTGAATATCTAAACACCTCAAGCTAAGCTGAAACAATCTCTTTTAGTGAACCTCCAAGCGGAGGACAGCTGATGACATTACATCCATACAAATGACCAGATTCCACATCATGAGTGTCACGTCCTGTTGGCTATATCACTCAAGGCCTATATCAACAATGGAGCTCAGTCTTTATGGGACACTTGCGGATCTCTGAATGGACACCACATAACCGTTCCAAAAACCAAACACTAGCTCGTCACATAGGCTGAACTGGTGATTATAGCCATAACAAAGAGGCTTTAGGAGGAGACATGTAGCATTAGTGTTAAAATTCCTCAGTGGAATTAAGGGGGGAAATGAGCGTACTACTTGAGGAAATGGTAAACTCTGCTTATCACACTTTATGATGAATTGGGTTTGTTCCAAACAAAGGGAATTCTTTCTCATACTTGAGAAGTTGTAAGTTGTATACAAGAGCTTATTCATGCATCGGCATGGAGATGTAATCAGAAATGTCTCTGATAACTCAGAGGGAGTACTTGAATGTAAATAGTAGAACCTTTGGGTCGTCTGTCCGCTGCTCATCTCCTCATGCTGTTTTACAGATCCCATCAGGGCTGGATAAGTCCTCGCAGCTGCTCTCTGCTTGTATCCTCCTGCTCACTTTCTCTCCTGTTAATCCATCATCTCTCTCCGTGCGTGTCTCGCTCTCCGCCTCGCGCTTTGTGAAACGTAAAGCCCCTCTCTCCAAATATTTCCCTTAAGCTGAGGTTTCAGAGTTTTGTTATGTCAAGCGAAAGTTGCACGGTCCCCATGGTGCAATCTGAATGCTTTGACATATCTGACCTCCACACCAGGCCAGAGCCCTTCCTCCTCTCTTTCTGTTAATGGCCACCAATTTTTTTTTTAGACAATTTCAGCTGTTTGAGCATCTGCTAAGCACTTTACAGTAAACACTTTGCGTTTGACCTGCCTGATTGCCTTAAAAGCTTTTGTTATGCTCTTATTTGTGATTATTACGATAAAACAGTGGTATATACACATCCATAAGAGTTCAGTTCAAATACTAGTTTTTGTACGCTGATGGCTTCACCATATACCATACCATACCATTTTATTTATAAAGCACTTTAAACAGGAACAAGTCCACACCAAAGTGCTGAACAAACAAACATATGTGGAGAGGAGGGCAGAAAGATGAAAACAGTAATGATCTTAGCCCCCCGCATTTATTGAGACACTATAGTGGGACAGTTGGTCTTCTTGTCAGTTTTATGTATATTTTCATCATCTCTCATCTTCATGGTTGCATATCCTGTGAAGAAAACAGAATCTATCCACTATCCATGTTATTGTCTGAGTTTGAGTTAAATAAATGTGAAAATTATAATAAACATCTAAAATATCAAGAGCAGCTGCTTTGAAGCTGCTTTAGATTAGCAGAGTTAACAAATCTGTCAGTTTTATGAAGTTTAGATGATTGTTCCGCTTATTAAATTTGTATTTTTCAATATTATTGTATAAAAATGTAAACTTTGCCCAAGTTTAGTAATATAATAACTTATTGCTATAGATGCACACAGCTTTGATCATATTTGCATCAGAATTAGTTTTTTAGTATGTAAACTTCATTTTACCCATAACATATCTGAAACTCAGAAGTATGAACATGGCTTGAAATACCTCACAGTATTATTTGTAAAGCCCGTAGTAAACCGTGTGATGAGATTAACACGTAGCTTCTTAAAGCACTTTGTTGTTGGTGTTTAAAATACAACCAGTCTTAAAGCTGCAATATGTACTTTTTGGAACGCGCTGGAACTTAGAAAAATTTTGAACAGAGACACTTTTCTGGTCCCTCCCCCTTGCTCTCGGGTGAACTGCAGCTCAGCCTCCATAGCTCCGCCTCCACTGCATGTCCTGTCGCAGCCGCTGCGATTTTCTGTGTGTATATAATAATAATAATAAACTTTATTTGTATAGCACCTTCCTACAATGCCTTGCATTGACCAAGGTGCTTAACATGACAGAAAATATAAAAACCGGTACAATAAATCAGTGAAAATAAAAATAAAAACAGCAGCAATGGCGATGAACCAAGGAACGGTGAATATCAAAGGCGCTGAATTCCGGAGGTAAGTCAGCCGTAGCCGTACTGTGAGAGGAGAGGTAGTTTTTGAATCTGACCAAGACTCCCGCTCTCCTTCCGCGACGCTTGTTGCGTAGCAACGTACTGGTGTTGCGGCGTAGGTAGGCTGGAACGGATGCCAGGAAGGGCGGTGGTGGAGGCTTAAAGTGTCCATATTTACCAGTAGTTGGTACGTTGATTAGAGAGTCTTGGATACTTAGAAGAGTTGAGCGATCATAGATCAGAAGCGAGGATGCATCGTCGATGAAAAAAAGGCAGAACACGAACAACATTAAAAAGGTCAGGAGAGGAGGTAGACTGCGTGATGTCAACAAAGGCGCCATCTTGAATATTATCAACTCTGTGAAGCGAGGTGAAGGGCAAAGAGAATGAATGTGTGACATCAGTGCCTTTTATGCCAGGGGGCGGGCCCCTGGTGACGCTGACGCCCACTTGCCTTAAAAGGCGTGATTGTATTGCTTCAGGTGAACCGCGCGGAGGCGCAATTCCCATAGTCATGTTGTTGCACCGAAAAGGATGTAAAAGAAAATCCAACGCACTGATATATGTAGCCTGGCCCTCGCCTTCCTGCACAGCTCCGCTCAATTCTCATTTCCCTTCACTGCACAGTCTGGGACTTCTCTCATTAACAACCATTTCTCCGGTAGATTTTTGTTCGGACCAATCAGAGAACAGAAGGGACGGAGTTTTGGACCCTAACCCACGCCCCCACCTGTCCCAGCGCGCAGAGCCCTATAAAAGGGCTCTGCCAGCGCGCAGTCAGCGAGCACCGGCATGTTCTCATTCAAAGCGATGCAGAACTGTTTTATATGTGACACAAATTTATTAATTGCCCCTTCTTAATCCCTTATCTGGAGTTTTCTTTTGTTTTTTTTCCCAAAAGTCAAGTAATCGCTCCCTCCTCCTCCTCCTTCTCCTCCACCCTCCGTTGAGTGAAATGAACAAGGAGGAAATGGCTGAGGTTGTCACGAGAATTAAACTCGGGTTTTACGTTGCTGACCGAGTCCCATCAGATTTTCTGGTCTTTTGGTGAGCTGGACCAGCGATCCATGGTTTTATTTTATTTTATTAAAATGTTTTATTAACATATAAACACAGAATTTGCGCAGCGAGAGAAAAGCTGCAGGAGGCGGAGCAGTTGTCAGTCAAGTTCACCAGTGCACGGGGGGTGGCTCTGAGGGGAGGGAGCAGAATGCTTTCCCTGTTCAAAATATCCAATGGTTTTGTTCCTCAGCAGAGGCCAACGCCTCCAGCAAGAATCGTTTCTCTATGGAAAAAGTCCAGACCCTTGTCTGAAGCGAAGTGAAGGCAGGGTCTGGTTTTAACCAGGCTATGATATATGGCTCCAATTACTGAAATTAGGGATGCACGATATTGGATTTTTGGCCGATATCCGATGTGTTAAAAAAAAACTTATTTAGCCTATAACCCATATTGATACAGATATCCCCCACCCATCTACTTACAGAGACTACATACAGTACCGGTAGCCATCTCTGCTGAGGAATTAAAATACTACATTACTACTACAGGTAGTCCTCGACTTATGACGGAGTTCCGTTCCTACGTGGCGTCGTAAAGCGAATTTCGACGTAAAGGCCCCAATATACCTGTTTCTTTTGCCTCACGCCGCTCGGCGCCGTGGGAGCGCCGCGGCAAAAGCCTTTGATCGCGGGCGTGAACGCGCCAAGCTCCAATTTTACTACGCCTACGCGCGCGCGTTGATAAACTGCCTCGCGTGTCAGCAAATGACCAATCAGCGACCTCAATTTGTCCTGTAGCCTGCACTCCAGAGAGCTGCGCTTGCACAGAGTATAATATGAACTGCCTGCGCGCAGCTCACGCCAGTCCAGCGGCGCTGGGCACAAAGAACAGTATACTGGGGGCTTAACTTGAAACATACGTCCAAACTGCACCTTATACGTACAGTACGTTATTTTACCAAGCACTTAGCCTATCCTAACACAGTACCCTACATAATTATCAAAAAACACATACATTTCAGAGCCATAATGAAAGGAAAAAAATAGTTAAATTTCCTACTCTGGAATGCTGGTGAAGCCATTTCCTCCGTTTCTCCCTCCCTCCTCCAGATTCTCCATTTGTTTACGTTGTAAAATCGGCATCCATAAAACCGGTACTGGTACTTTTCCACAGCTGCTGCCTGTCCAGCTTGCTCCAACAAGTTTTGTCTTTTGAATGTCCAGAGGACCAGACTTAGCTTTTTTAGAGAGTACAGGGCAAGCTGTAGCCTCCACAGCTAGCAAAACGGGAAACCGGAAACTGCAAAAAAAAAAAAATCAAATTTTCGGAAGTCGAGGACTACCTGTACTACATAATTACATTACTACATTCTGCATGGTATTTTGTCAATTTGGCCCGTTGCCAAATGTAGATGCTAAAAAGGAGTCTGAAAGTGATGTAAAACTATATAAATATATAATATATTTTTTACAAACAGCGCCTTTTATATCGGTTAGTTATTTTGATGGAATGGCCAATGTCCGATGTTTAAATTTATCGCTAATATTGGCCATAACCGATACCATGCCAATAATATTGTGCATCCCTGACTGAAATGGATATTTAATAGCTTTAAGTTGTGCTTTGTGAAAAGGTTATAAACAATTATTATCTTACCTGTTGTAGATAGTCTTTTGAAAGACCTCAGTCTGAAGAAACAGGGTTTAAATCTGACTATAGATGAGCTAATCTAACATTTCATCGTGGTTCATGTCAGCTTTGAATAATAAATTTGTTGCTGTCAATTGCAGATTCAAAAGTGCTACAGTCAGCTGCTGCTATTTACACTCAAAATATATTTATGTAAATAATCATGTCTTACAAAAGCACTGATCATGTAAAGCTTTATAAAATAGCCTCAACATGAACCGCTTGAGGTTAGGGTAGTTCTAAGATGGCAGCAATCCACATTGGCTGGCCTGGACTACCCATTAGCTTGTCAGTGAGTCAGAATTAAACTCTATTTTCCCAAAATGAGCTTGTTTAAAAAGCTCTAACAGGGAAGCCAGCAACTGTTTATAATATTTCATAAAAATAAAAAAAATAATTTCAAAAGGTATGACGTATCAGTTGAAACTTAGAAACTTAGTTCAGACGAGGTTTCCTGTATCCCATGAATGAGGAAATACGTTCCATCTACAGATTAAACCAAACGACAACAAATAATGATGAATATGCCAGCTGTGTATAGAACTAGAGGATGCCAAACAGGATGTAAACTATTGTGCAATGCTGCATGTTCGCGTCCTCTGTGACGTAAACATTTTAAACCCACTCACGTCAACTTTACTTTGTCTAAGCTGCAGCCATAGAGAGCTGCCTGATAAAACAATAATTCTCACATGCCATCAGGAAGTCGATCAATGTTGCACATGTGATTTCAGTATTCTCATGGAGATGAGATACAGTAAAGTCAGAGATCAGCTTCCTAATCAGTGCAGAAAGAATGAGGAAAGGAGGAGGTGAACGCGTGTGATGAAGAGACACGGGGTTGACTAGGGGATATCGTTCTGATGAAAAGGACGTCTCAAGACGCAGTCGCAGTACATGAAACACTGGCTGTGTGTGTTGCGTTTACTCACTGTGTGTTTGGGCATTGGGGGCAACCCAGAAGGACTGTTTACATCAGCTTCGTCCTTTAGGATGTGGTCTGTTCTCATGTAAGAGTCGTACAGGCCGTCACCGTGGCGTGCTGAAGGGGCAGACGTGAACAAATAAATCAGTGACAAACTGAAACATAAAAAGACCAAAAGGGTTAAAAAAGAAGAAGAAAGAAGTTCAAAGGTAATGTCGAAAGAATGTGTTGAAATGTCTCCATGTGATCTTTTGATAGATTAAACCAGGCAAAGTCCCATTGATTCTCTCATCAATCAACCTACAATCTCCAAAATAACAAGTTCAACACTAAAACAAATGGTTTGTTACAGCTAACCGCAGCGCCTCGTGGGAATGAATGGCTGTCTGCCACCACATTTACAGTGAAAAGCCATTATTAGCAAATACACCATTGTGTCTATTGTGTCCAATACATTGTATCCAGAGCCAGGGCCCTGACCCAACCAGCTTAGACGGGGCTTAGGGTCCCAGATTGCTAGCGTTGCAAGTGGTATTATTGGCCTAATGGGGGTAACAGATGCCTCTGTGACGACAGCATCTTTCCATCTGTCCATTCAGGTCAAGTCATTTAAGGCACACACATCAGGTGTGCTCTGCGTCCGAGCCAACAGAGATAGATGTGGGGGCTTCGCTGTTGAATGGTGCAGAGTTTCATGCTCACCTTGGTGGCATGGGGCCAAACACCTACCGTAACGGAAGCCTGCAAGTTAAATGACAAACACCCATCAGCCGTCTGTTTATCTCAATTTTCATCTTAGCTTACAAGCGTGCTGATACCTCAGCAACTCGAAGCTGAACCCTGTTGCGCACGCCCCGAGCCATTTATTTCTGAGTAAGCTCTTCGACAATATTAACGCCAACCCCAGTTTTGGCCTGTTTGAAGTTCCGCCCGAATGCTCCCTGAGAGTGTTGTAACCATGTGCAGAGATGCGTCAGAGCCCACGTCCCCTGAGCTCCTTGGACAGATTATACCTGCTGCCCGGATACAGGTGCATTAAACCTGCACAGCACAGCAACCGGTCTATTACACAACGTCACACAGACCCCCCTTCTGCAAATCACCTGTACTGTACTTCCAGTGCTTGCCTGTAATTACGTCAAGCAACTAATGGAAAACAACTTTAACCAAAACCATTTTTTTGTTGTTGGTATAACTAAACTTTTACACCCAAAGATGAAAATAAAACACCAGGAAATAAGAGTCACAGTCGTAAAAGTGTCATAAAAAGTGTGATTTAAAGTCAGCCTCTTCTTGACACTCCAAACTGTGTCTCTATTTGCACCTACAGTATTAACCATAACACCTAACAGAGTCCAAGCAATTACCGGTAGTTTCTTCAAAACTTCCTGGTACAACTAATAATAAAGTTGCCACTGAGCCAATAAGCGTTATAAAATAATAACAACGACAAGAGAGATGGTACGAACTCCAAACCTGCTAATTCACAGATTTACTGTAAAGAGATAATGAATTGTGACGAGAAAACAAGATTGCACTTCCTGGATTATGGTCCAAAAATATTCAAGAGACACACAGGAGACTCGAAGCAAAAAGAAAACATGTTTGCAACATGCATCTTGTGACAAAATCCTTCAACAAACTCTACATGTAATACACTTAGGGGGATGGGGGGGTCCTGTGTAAAATTTTAAGAATGAAAAAGTTTTGACTTCCGGTCTGTTTTTCTACCCAGTGTAGGAAACAAAAGGCAAAAACAAACAAAAACAAACTTTATGGTTACCTGTTGCTATCGGGCCCTCTGGTTTTCTGCTTATTATCATCATAATTGCAGTTACTGTGTGAATCCAGCATCCGAAGTGGAGAAAATAAAAATAAAAAAAGAAGCCCCAGATAGGATTAAATGTTTACTGTTAGCAGCAGCTAGCAAACTTAGCCACTTGGAACTTTTCTCGTCAAAGTCCAAAAAGGGGTGAAGTTGCGACTAAATAAAAAAAAGTATTCAGAGGTAATTAGCTCTTTACTTGGATTTCAAACGGTTTAGTTTTAGTAAAATAAATATATATATAAAAACAGCACCAATAGCCTTCGCTGCAAAGAAAAAAAGCCTCCACCAGGCAGTGGGGGACGTCTCTCTCAGCTAGCCTGCTAGCTTAGCTCGCACATCCACAAAAAAATCACCCGTCCGGACTGAAGCCGCTCCCTCTGAGCAAAAACACTCCGAGTCCAAATATTACAGCTCGCTGTCCCGGCCCTCGAACCCCTCGCCTGTCTCTGACGGTACAAAGAGTCGGTCCAGAGCACCATTCCCGTCCCGGTCTGCTGACTCGGTAGTTAGCAAACAGCGACGCTCTCCTCCTCGAGCACCCCGGGATCACTCGTCCTCCTTCGGGACAGCTTCTTTAGACGCAGCTAATAAAAACAGACACGTTGCACACGAGCCCCATGTCTGCTGCGGAACCAAACCCAGGATCCGGTTCGCTTAAAATCATGAGCTGAAGTCAGTGCGGTGAAGCCCGCACTGTAGATCCTTCGGAGCAGCAAAAGTCTCTTCGACTGAACTGTTGTTGCTAAGGGCGTCTTCACTGGGTGCCTGGAGTCAGCAGACAGAGGGAGGGGTTGAGAGGCGGGGCTTACATAGCTCCACCCCCTCTGTAAAAACACGTAGAAACAGCGCCTCACAGTGGCCACCTGGAGATCTGCAGGGAAGACCTGCTGTTACCAGTTTGTAGGCGTCATTTATCATGTTATCATTGTTATATCATAAAGACATTTTGGAAGCATTGTAATAATTTTATCATCTGTAATATTGATTCAAAATTTTCATTAAGATATGAACACATTATTTTTGGCTTTCACGAAAAAAAATCAATGTAAAAAAAATTAGCAATTAATTTAATTGTAATATTTGGGAAATACAATACTGTATTCACAAATGTAAATTTTCATCATCTTTGCCTTTTTTCCAGGTTTAATTAAAGAAATGGATTTATATTCATGCACCATTTCTAAGAGTAACAACAAAAAAGCTGTAAACACGTTTGAATGCTGTAGCTCCTTGAATATAATTTTTTTTTTATTTTTTTTAATGTACTCATTGTAGAAACCTGGCACCCCCCTGGCATAGTTAATTTTTTTCTTTTCTGTGTTCCTTGTTCTTGTTATCTTGTCCCTTGTTTTGTTTTTTGTTCACATTCTTATAATTGTAACTGGATCTGTACTGTATTGAAATAATAAAAAATAAAAAAAAGTTTGTAGGCGTCATCTTTTATTTATTTATTTATTTATTGAAATTCATTCATTTCATTAAAATCAGGTCAAAAACTCAAAAAATAAAAACATACATTCAAAATAAAATGAAAGGCAGCAGATGAAGAATAATCTTATAATCTTTGCCCCTTTTTACCCAAATAAACTCACAACAATAATTTATCAAAGAACAAAATTAACTACATCACCAAATTTAAGACTACATCAACTCAAACAACAACTCATATAAATTCTTATGCTATTTCTCATACTCTTTCAAAGAAAAAAAATTGCTTTCAACAATCTCTTAAATATATACCGATATCTGGCTGTTTTAACCTTTTCTTCCAGACCATTCCACAGTCTTATTCCCTGAATTATTGTACACCAAACTGGTACGAAAACAAGGTTTCACAAACATTTCTGTCCCTTTAAGAAAATACGTGCTCTTCCTTTTAACAACATTTACTTGTATATTTACAGGCAATATCTTTTTATTAGCCCGATACATAGATAGCAAAATACTATAATCAACCAAACTTCAATATCTTTAGTCAGAGTCAGAGTCAGAGAGAATTTATTGTCATTTGCACCGCATGTAGTACATGTGTTGAAAACGAGATTATGTACACAGGGTCCCAGTTACATCCAACAACAAATGCAAGAGAAAAACAATAATAACATCTAGGATTAACTAAGAGAGACATCAGCTAGTAATACACTAAGCCCTAATGTAGTAGAAAAACATCATTATAAACAGCAGCACGAACATGAGCATAGTTTGTAGTGAACCAGACGGGGTTCTCTAATACACCTTCGTCTCTTTGATATGTCCCAGTGACACCTTTTCACTGATACTCTCAGTAAAAAGACATTAACAACATTTTATTACATTACAGTATTTTGAATCAAAACACAATAAGTCATAAGATACTCTCTTATTCCTCTATTTTGTGTTAATGAATAACCTTGTGTTAAGTAAGCATTATTGAATTCAATGTTTGATAATTCAAACTGTTTAATTCAAGTTGGAAATCCAATGTTATTTCAAAATGATGGTCACTTCTTCATATAATGAATCAAATGGTGAAAGTGAATTAATATGTCAGACTGAACTCCTCAGTTTGTTAGAAGTTAGAACACAGTTTTAATCAGTTGTTTTATGAAGCTGGCTCCAGTCAATCTGTTTCTCTCTCTTCATTCTTAACAACTTCTTCTCTGTTCTAAAAAACTGATATCCGAGTGACCTTCATCCACTGGTTCGTTTGGACCAATGGGGAAAGAACAAGTCACTGATCACAGATCCTTCCTTAAAGTTCTAAGCTGTTGCTAACTGTCAGGGTCTGCTGTGGACCTCAAGCCATGAGGTTCCCCAAAGAGCTGAATGAACGCCAGTCACACGCGGACACGTCATTCAGTTAAAGACTTATAACATGCCAAGTTATAAAACATCTTCAAGAGCTGGAAAGCTCCAGCTGAATGAATTTTCCTCCAAGGAAAGTTTTATTCTGAAAAGCCAACCAGGACTGCCGTTACATTCGGTTTGAGTCTTGGCACACGTCTGGAGACGCTGAAGAACGGTAAACGAACTGACCAAACTGGACCGAGGGAGATTGACCATCTTCACGAGGTAACAAAGTCGTCAAATGCTTTTGCCAAGTCGTACCAACGTGTAGCCGAGATCGGCCGGAGAGCTGCCATGTTTCTGGTTAAAACACGTCAAGATAATGCCTCTCCTCATCCTTCATTTTCCTCATCCTCCATTTTCTCTTCACTGAAACTTTCTTATCTTAAGTAACTAAACTTTAAGGTATTGTGCCAGCAGAGATGTAACTTGTGTTCTGTTGTTCCTATGAAATTACAGACGCGTGTTTCATCTATGCTGAAGTTAATTATAGGAAAAATGATCAACCAATCATGTACATAATGTGTGATGTAATTTAATGATTCTGTTAAATAAATGGTCCAGTCCTAATGTACCAACATAAGTTTAACGTTTCCTGTGAATTACATCTGGTCTAATCACCTCCAAGGTATAGAATTATTGATATTGATCCAAAAAGATAGAACTCGTGAATATTAATGATGTATTTTTGTGTGAGTCTAAACCCTGCCAATTTACATCTAAAATATAGGTAAGTCAGTAAACTGACCCCTTCCTATATTACTACAAGTTTATGAAACAATGTGTTTGATGGATATCTATAATTTTTCTTGTAATAATTCTTACTCTTTTTTGTAAAATACAAATAGGATTTGTAATTGTTTTACATGCCTTACCCCAGACTTCAATGCAGTAAATTAAATGTGGAACAATTATTGCATTATATAACATGAACAATGCTTTATCATTTAATAGTTCCCTTACTTTATACAGTATTGCTATTGATTTGGATTTTTTTTTCTTAAATTGTTTATGTGAGGTTTCCATGTCAAATTTTCATCAATGATGACACCCAGAAACTTCACCTCACTAAATCTATGAATCTTAATTCCATCTACTTTAAATGTTGCATTAATATTCCTTTTACTATTGCTGAATATCATGCAAAATGTTTTTTCCAAATTTAATGATAATTTATTTAGGTGAAACCAATTTTGTATTTTTACTAATTCTGTCTGTATCATTTCCAACAGTCGTTCTATGTCTTTACCCAAACAAAAAAAAGTTGTGTCATCAACAAATAAAACGCATTAAAAAAGTTGACACATCTACCAAGTAATTCACATATAAATTAAATAACTTGGGTCCAAGTACAGAACCCTGCGGCACTCCACATGTAATGTTACAAAGTTCAGATCTTACATCTTTGACATTTGACCCCCAAAAGGGAGTTAAGAGTTTTTAGGTAGGGCAGTGAATGCTATAAAAGTTTTTTATTCTGCAACTATAAAGACAAATGTTGTCAAATAGTATACTGAATTTAAAGCCGTAATTAAAAGTTGCAAGCTTAAATTATAACTTTGTGTCACATGTTTATCACTTTGAAACCTATTTATGACTGAAAATTGTAAATATAACTTTGCATCTTATAATTATAGCTCTTTATTTTATATTTTTAACTGTGAGGCTCTGAATTTTGACAACTACATGCAGTTATGATTTTGTATCTTGTAAATTCATTCAGTGAACATTATTTATACAGGTTAGTCTCATTGAGACACGGGGACTCATTTACTACTTTAATGGTCATAATTCTGTAATTTTATCTCATATTTATAACTTCAAACCTTTCTTATCTTGAAACTCATAATTATGACTTTGTATCTTAGCACTTTGTGTCTTGCAAACATGATTTTGAAAGTTGTAGCTATTACTCATAAATACATAATCATGACTCTGTAACTCATGATTAGAACTTTAAACGTCATATTTACATTATTTGATAATACTTTTTATTTTTAGTGGTGAAAATGGGCTTCCACAGCATTGGGTCAAGATGTAAAGTTATGTTTTTGATTATTTTCCGGTCAGTTTTATATACAGTTCATTAATCGCTGCCATCATATTGAGATATTAACTTTTTTTTGTTTGTTTGTTTAAAGTTCAAATTTTTTCTTCTTTCTGTGATATTTTTGGAGAATACACAAAAGCAGAAAAAGGGAATACTAAGATAATGAGGCTAAATTTCATGTTATTTTTGTTATTATAAAATAATAACAAAGCCTATGTTGTAGCGATAGTGCTTTATTTATATCAGCTCAAGATAAGAAAACTTGTTTTCACACGATAGGTTATTTGGATCTAGAAAATCATTTTTTTTACGTTTACTAAATAAAAGTATTACAAATTTACAATTATTTCTTCATCAGAAGTCAAGGCAGCAGATTTAACAGGAAACATCCCATCTAGACCATCCATCACTAGTAGGGGCCACCAGTTGACCAACACTGTTGTAGATAATTTGGGTGTGGAAAAATGATCAATAGATCCTTGAGACGTTTAGTCTTTAGAGATTAAACAAACCACCAGTAAACTAATAAATTGAACATACATAATGTAACATACTGTCCTTTAATTATATTTCTAAGTTTTTGATCAGCATTTTCTTGCCCGTGTCCCACTGATATATTTAAATAAATGTTATTTGCGGCCGTCTTCAAGGCAACACCCAGACTCTTCATGCCGTGAGGAACACTTTGCACTGAAACCCGAGAGGTCACGGAGATCCAAACGAGGCTGGAAATAGTGAGAGGCACCAAAAGGGGCGCAGGACGGAGTAGGGCCGAGGCCGACATGAGAAGGGGAGCGGGCTAAAATCAGACGGTGATCCATGCTGGGCAGAGGGTGAAGCTATTCTTAGCTCTTTCTCAGAGGTGACAAGAGGGGTCTGTCTACATTTGCTGCCATAAATATGCATGCTGACACAGCTTTAGGCCGACCTCTGGACACCAGCCAGCACTCAGGCCCACTTGGGCCATGATCATTCTGGATGGTGCAGAAAGCAGAGCCTATAAAGTCACGTTCCTCTAAAACATGGAGCTTGAGGTGTTAAATCACACACGGGGCTTCCATGGGGCCAGGTGCAGATGCACCTACAGCTTCTTGTGATGGGGGTGGTCTTCAGTCCTGTGACGGAGACTGACACCTGGGTGTTTATGGGCCTGACACCACGCAGTGAAAGCACTCTGAACACAAAGTACAACACAAAGTAGAACAAGTGTTTGAATGAGTGTGAAACAGAAAGCTGCAAAACAAACACAGCTCTCAACACACAGCTGATTCACATCAAGTCTCGCCACCTGCCGGTGCTTTGGAGGCGACGCACGCTGAGGTCTGGAGGAAAAATAAAAGGGACAAACCTAAACCAGAAGGTACAGAAGGGTATTGTTGTCATCCATGAAATACATTTTTTTGAAATTATGTTGTACAAACGTGATAAGTATGTAGTAAAAACGTGATATAATGTAGTAAAAACGTGATATTATCTAGTAAAAACATGATAAGTATGTAGTAAAAAGTGATATGTAGTAAAAACGTGATATTATCTAGTAAAAACGTGATATTATGTAGTAAAAGCGTGATATTATGTAGTAAAAGTGTGATATTATGTAGTAAATACGTGATAAGTATGTAGAAAAAACGTGATATTATGTAGTAAAAACGTGATAAGTATGTAGTAAAAACGTGATCTTATGTAGTAAAAACGTGATAAGTATGTAGTAAAAACGTGATATTATGTACAGTAAAAACGTGATATTATGTAGTAAAAACGTGACATTATGTAGTAAAAACGTGATAAGTATGTAGTAAAAACGTGATATTATGTAGTAAAAACGTGATATTATGTAGTATCTGTAAGGAGGTCCCTGAGGAACACCATCCATGTTTCAGTTGTTCCCCTGCTCCAACACACCTGACGTGAACGAACGGGTGATTAATTAAAGCGCTGAATCAGGTGTGTTGGAGCAGAGGAACAACTGAAACATGCAGGATGGCGTTCCTCAAGGACCCGAGTTTGGAAGCACAGACCTAAACAACACATTTGGACATCTGTTCTGCCTATTCTGATAACATGATCAAACTCATACATACAATCTTAGATTGAAAGGACTTAAATATGATAAACAATGGGAGAAATGGACCCAATTTTGATGTGGCACACACAACAATGTAAATACAGCTGTTTGATGAATGAATACTTGTAAAATGATGTTAGAAAAAAATCCAGATTGTTGTTGTTGTTTTTTTGTTTTTGTTTTGTTTTGGTTCCGGTTCTGATTTATTTTATTTTGTGAGTTTTTGTTTTTCACTGTGTTTTGATTGGTACATGTATTAAGTTGATTTTGCAAAAAAAATTAATAAAAATTAAAGTATATATAAAAAAAAAAGAAATACATTTTTTTGAAATTATATTGTACAAACGTGATAAGTATGTAGTAACTACAACAGTATTTGTATTTGCTTCAAGATGGCGCCTGTTGTCACGGCTTGCTATCTAACTCCTCTCCTGAACTTTCTACTGCTGTTCGTGTTCTGCCTTTTTTCATCGACGATGCATCCTCGCTTCTGGTCTATGATCGCTCAACTCTTCTAAGTCTCCAAGACTCGCTGATCAACACACCGACTACTGGCAAATATGGACATTTTAAGCCTCCTCCACCTCCACCGTTCCTGGCGTCCATTCCAGCGTACTTACAACGCAACGCGACCACGTTGCCACGCAACAAGCGACGCAGAAGACGCGGAACGAGGGCAGGCGTACTGGTGAGATTTAAAAAGTATCTCTCGTCTCACAACACGCCGACGGCTGACTTACCTCCTGAATTCAGCGTCTTTGATGTCCGTCGTTCCTTCGCTCGTCGCCACAGATGCCTTGTTGCTATCAATCATGACGCCAGCGATCAGTATCCATCTTGTCCCCCGGTGAGGACTGTGAAGCGAGGCTGCGTTAAACAGAACCTCCGCCCGCTCGCTCGAGCTGAGAGTGACGTAACTGGCTGCGTTCCAACCCGTGCAGCACTGTTTAACGCCAGATCGATCACAAATAAAACTTTTATATTAAGTGATTTGATCTCAACTCATCGTCTGGATCTGTTTCTGATTACTGAAACCTGGCAGAAAACAGGAGACCACAGCTGCTTCTCAGAACTCCTCCCACCTGGTTTTTCTTATCTGAGCGCACCGCGTGGGGCTGGAAGAGGGGGAGGGCTCGCTGCTGTGTTCAATGAGGAGGCGTTCAAATGCCGCATGTTGCCTCAGAAAAACTACAACAGTTTTGAAAGCATGTTTTTTGTGCTGGAATCTGCTAAACCTCTGCTGTGTGGCCTCTTTTATCGGTCCCCACAATACAATAAAAACTTTCTCAGTGAGTTTTCAGAACTACTGGCTGACCTGCTGCCAAAGTTTGACTCTTGGCTTTTCTGTGGAGACTTCAACGCACACATCTGCTGCCCAAGTAATCAGCTTGGATGTGAGTTTCAGGACCTTCTGGACTCTTTTAACCTGTCGCAGTCGGTCTCGGGGGCCACGCACAGTCAGGGTCATACACTGGATTTAATTATCTCCCACGGCCTTCAAATACCTGCTGTGGAGATCCTGGACACCTGTATTTCAGACCATTTTCCCATATTATTTGAATTTTTCACCTCTCCTGCACCGAAGGCTATTCTCCCAGCACGTCTCTGCCGCTCCATCACCCCATCCACCCCAAGTCAGTTCACTGATGCCTTTAAGAGCACTGACTTTTGCTCTGCTGTCAGCCTGGACCCATCTCTACATCCTGAGGACTTCATCACCTCCTTCCATCACACCTGCACAACGATCATGGACTCCATCGCTCCTCTCAAACAGGCATCTTCAAAAAACAGACCATCACCATGGCTCAACGAAACGACGCGAGCTCTTCGACAACGCTGCAGGAAAGCAGAGCGAAAATGGAGGCGCGACCGGCTTCATGTGTCCCAGGGAATACTGAGAGACTGTCTCTGTGATTATCAAAATGCTGTGAAGCAGGCCAAGTCACAGTACCTCTCCAATTTAATCACCACCAGCTCCAACCGGCCGAAGACGCTATTCAACACACTCCAGTCTGTTATCAATCCATCTGTCAATGTTCTGAAAACTGCCACTCAGTCTACCTGTGACGACTTTCAGAGCTATTTTGTCAACAAAATAGACTATCAGGCAGAACATTGTCAGTCCATCCAACACCATCCAGCCATGTGCATCTGCAATAACCACTGCTGTTTTTGACCAGTTCGACCTGGTTTCACTGCCTCACCTCATCAAGGTGGTTCAGCAGATGAAACCAACTAACTGTTCTCTGGACATCATTCCATCAAAAATATTCAAACATTCCTTTGATGTAATTGGTCCTTGTGTTTTGTCATTTATTAACAGCTGTCTATCTTCAGGTTTTGTGCCATCTGCTTTCAAACACGCTGTGGTCAGGCCTCTTCTCAAAAAACCAGGCCTAGATCCTACAGCTCTCTCTAATTTCAGGCCAGTTTCCCATCTGTCATTTCTATCAAAGGTCCTAGAAAAGATTGTTTTTATTCAACTTCAATCTTTTCTAGAACTCAACAACCTGTTTGAAAAATTTCAGTCAGGTTTTCGAGCTCGTCACAGCACTGAATCTGCACTGCTCAAAGTACAGAATGACATTCTTCTGTCTCTGGATGCAAAAAACCCTGCTCTGCTGGTGATGTTAGACCTCTCAGCAGCTTTTGACACCGTCGACCATCAGGTACTAATCAACCGCTTGTCTCAGCAGGTTGGCCTCCAGGGAGCTGTGCTTGAGTGGTTCAAATCTTACCTGTCTGGGAGAACTTTTTCTGTCATGATAGGCGATCTGTCCTCCTCTTCATCAACCCCTCTGACCTCTGGCGTACCACAGGGATCTATTCTAGGGCCAGTCCTCTTCTCTCTTTACATGCTGCCATTAGGATCAATCATTGCACGTCATAACCTGTCTTTTCACATGTATGCAGACGATTTACAAATCTATCTGCCAGTCACTCCCAACCCCTCACCCAGTTCAAACACTCTTGTCAACTGCTTAAATGACATTAAGCACTGGCTCTCTCAAAACTTCCTCCACCTAAACACAGATAAAACTGAATGCATTTTATTTGGTGCACCTGATGACACCAGCAACATCCTTCCCAGTCCCAGTGTTGGTTTTCCCCTCCCCCACTTCAACCCGGTGGTCAGAAATCTTGGAGTGCAGCTTGACTCCAACTTAAAGTTTGATAAACAGATCAGTTCTGTTGTCAAGACCAGCTTTTTCCAGCTCCGTCTGCTCTCTAAAGTAAAGTCATTTCTCAGCCGTGGTGATCTGGAGAAGGCCATCCATGCCTTTGTGACCTCCAGACTTGATTATTGTAATGCTTTGTATGTTGGTATTAATCAATCCTCCATCTCCCGTTTACAGCTTGTACAGAACTCTGCCGCGCGCTTTTTGACCAACACACGAAAATATGAACACATCACTCCTGTCCTGTCCTCTCTACACTGGCTCCCGGTTCAGTTCAGGATACAGTTCAAGCTGCTGTTTGTCTTCAAAGCTCTGAATGGACTTGCACCTCTGTACATCTCAGAACTTTTGAAAGTCCACCAGCCCGGCAGAGCTTTACGATCTGCCAGTCAACACCTGCTGGAGGTGCCTCGCTCAAGGTACAAACAATGGGGAGACCGGTCATTTTCTGTTGCCGGCCCAAAAGCCTGGAACAGTCTCCCCCTTGAGCTGCGTGCCACCTCTGATCTGACTCTGTTTAAAACCAGACTGAAGACCCACTTGTTCAAAAAAGCTTTCAGTGTGTAACTTTTATTACTTTTGGTATTTTAGTATGTAGCATTTTTATTTCCATTGCCTTCTTTTATTGCTGTTGTTTCTTATTCTATTTTCATTGATTTATTGTTCCAGTTTATTCATCTTTTTATCCTGTTAAGCACCTTGGTCAATGCAAGGCATTGTAGGAAGGTGCTATACAAATAAAGTTTATTATTATTATTATAAAAACGTGATAAGTATGTAGTAAATGTAGTAAAAACGTGATAAGTATGTAGTAAAAACACCCTGATGCATGCTCAATAATCCAGGTAGAAAAATCTAAAAAAGCTAAGTCTGGTCCTCTGGACATTCAAAAAAAACAAAAAAACAAAACAAAGCAAAAAATTGTAGAAACGTTTCGTCTTTCGTCCGAAAGACTTCCTCAGTCTGAGGTGCTGGGTTCAGCTCAGTCTTATAAATAGCACCCTCTCACAGTGTTACACAACCAGTTGGCTGATGACAGCCTGAAACCAGCTGCTCACATGATCAAGGAGGACCATCAGCCTAACAATGGATCGTTAGCACCCTGATGGTTGTTTGCTATTCACAGAGGGCTGAGTGATACCAGCAATCACAGCATTGTAGGAGGGGGACAGTTGAACTCGGAGGCCTCCACCCCTGTTTAATGATGGGCGGTTTCTTTTCACAAAGATGGCCTCCTTTACTCCTCTCTCAAACCATCGTTCCTCTCTATCAAGGATGTGAACATCTTCATCCCTGAAAGAGTGACCGCTGGCCTGGAGATGAGTGTAGACTGCAGAGTCCTGACCTGATGATGTTGATCTTCTGTGCTGGGCCATCCTTTTGGCCAGTGGCTGTTTAGTTTCCCCGATATAAGACTGATCACAGCCCTCCTGACACTGAACAGCATACACAATGTTACTCTGTTTTTGCCGGGGGACTGGATCTTTGGGATGAACCAGTTTTTGCCGTAATGTATTTTGAGGTTTAAAAGCCACTGGGACGTTGTGTTTAGAAAATAAACGTCTCAATGTCTCTGAAACCCCTGCAACATATGGAATGGCCACTGGTCTGGGTCTGGGTTCCTTCTTTTCACCTGATGGCTGGCTGGAGTCCTGTTTGGGTTTCTTCTCTGCTTTCAGGAAGGCCCAGTTAGGATATCCACATTTCTCTAGAGCCTGTTTTGTGTGTGATTTCTCCTTCTGTCTGGCTCCTGCGTTAGTGGGGACGCTGTCTGCTCTGTGGTACAGAGTCCTGATGACTCCTAACTTGTGCTCCAGAGGGTGATGGGAGTCAAACTGTAAATACTGGTCTGTGTGGGTGGGTTTGCGGTACACCTCAGTTTGCAAATTTCCTCTATCAGAAACTGAGACCTCACAGTCCAAGAAAGCCAACCTGCCATTTCTTACATCTTCTCGTGTGAACTTGATATATTTATCCACAGAGTTGATGTGATCAGTGAAATGTTGGACTTCCTGAGATTTAATTTTAACCCAGGTGTCATCAACATACCTGAACCAATGACTTGGTGGTCTCCCCGTAAAGGATGTCAAGGCTCTCTTTTCTACCTCCTCCATGTACAGGTTGGCAACAATAGGAGAAACTGGAGACCCCATAGCACATCCATGTTTCTGCCTATAATATTGCTCCCCATATGTGAAGTAGGTTGACTGCAGGCACAGTTTCAAGAGTAGTAAAAACGTGATATTGTGTAGTAAAAACGTGATAAATATGTAGTAAAAACGTGATATTATGTAGTAAAAACGTGATAAGTATGTAGTAAAAACGTGATATTATGTAGTAAAAACGTGATATTATGTAGTATCTGTAAGGAGGTCCCTGAGGAACACCATGTTCCCCTGCTCCAACACACCTGACGTGAACGAACGGGTGATTAATTAAAGCGCTGAATCAGGTGTGTTGGAGCAGAGGAACAACTGAAACATGCAGGATGGCGTTCCTCAAGGACCCGAGTTGGGAAGCACAGACCTAAACAACACATTTGGACATCTGTTCTGCCTATTCTGATAACATTTAATGATCAAACTCATACTAATAATGTAACAATTATTAATTAATAACTGACTTATTGTTTTCCAAAAACAGTAGACACTGGTGGCCATCTTGTATTTGGTTGGCTTCAAAAGTTATTGATTTGAGACTCAATGTGATTTATCTGTTTAAATAAAGGTTGAATGAATGATTTGTAAATGTACCTCCAGTGATAACTTTCCAAGGGTTTCATTCAAATCCGTACGGTTCATGAGATATTTCGCTAACAGAGTTGACTTCAAATTGCAAAATCTTTAACAAAGATCTTAGTGCTCATAATATGTGTTGGGGATCAGTCTCAGCTACCACACCAAATTGTAACACATTAGCTGTATGACCGAGTTAGACGTTTTGTATTTTTAAGGTCAGTTGGCTGTGGCAGACATTTTGTATCAGGCTGGCTCCAGCTATTTTCTTTAAAATTCATCCAGTAGTTTGTGAGATATTTTGCTAACACACAGGTGAACACACAGTAAAAAATGATTGCTGCTGTTTGCTTTGGACACAAAAAAATGAGAGTTTGAGCATGAGGATTATCTTTTTATTTCATCTGAATATTCTGTACAGATTTACTCACATATTTATACACGCTTCGACAAAGAAATCAACATAAAACACGGGGAGAAAAGCAACAAAACGTGGCTGTGAAACATAAAAATAAATAACACAGGCACACACACACGTGCACACACACACACACACACGCACGCCTCCACGCAGGATTCCTTGGAAAACGACGAGCGTTTCTGAGATGGGAACAAACGGGGAGGGAGCACAGCACCAGCCAAGGAACGTAACTTTGCACACATGCAAAACAAAAGAAGTAAACACCGTCCATGTCCGCAGGCACACGGGAACAAAAGGCACTGCCAGCAGGAACAGCTGAGGATGGTGGTAAAAAAACAACAACACACACGTGTGTTCACAGAGGAGCACGTGCGCAACAGGCCTCACTTATTGATCCTAAATATCAAGAAGATGAAGTCTTTTCACTTAACGATGCACAACTTCATTTATTAATTTAACACCTTAAAGCACGATTTCAAACTTAACTAGAGAAACTGCATTTCCTGTGAAAATTCAGTGAATGCTTATTGCTGAAGAACTTGCTGAAGAACAGCTGAAATTAGCTAAAAACATGCTGAAATGTAGCTGAAATGGAAGAACAAGCCTAAACTAGCAGAAGCAGAAAGAACACATATTTGCTGGATTAGGTTTAAATGAGCAGAAATGAGTAAAGAAATTAGAAAATTAGCTTTAAAAAAGGTAAAATTAGCTAAAAAAAAATAAAATGCTGAAAAGTAGCTGAAAAGGCAGAAAAAAGCTTAAACTACCAGAAGGAAATGGAAAGAACTGAAATGAGCTCATAAAATGAAGAAGAAGCACATAAATGTTGTAGTTAGCAGAAATAATCTATAAGAACCACAAAACAGCTGAAATTAGCTAAAAACATGCTGAAATGTAGCTGAAATGGAAGAACAAGCTTAAATTAGCAGAAGCAGAAAGAACACATATTTGCTGTATTAGGTTTAAATGACAGAAATGAGCACAAAAATTAGGAAATTAGCTTAAAAAAAAAGGTAAAATTAGCAATAAAATAATAAAAAAAAATTGCTGAAAAGTAGCTGAAAAGGCAGAAAAAAGCTTAAACTACCAGAAGGAAGTGGAAAGAACTGAAATGAGCTCATAAAATGAAGAAGAAGCACATAAATGTTGTAGTTAGCAGAAAGAATCTAAAAGGACCACAAAACAGATGAAAGTAGCTGAAAGTAGCTCAAAGAAGCTGAAAGAAGGCAAATCAGAGCTAAATGTGAAAAGAGAAGTAAAAGGTTGTAAACAGATCTAAAGATTTGAAGGATGTAAAATGAGCTCCGTTCATTTTCTATGAAACAAAAAGTGGCAGAAAAGGCTAAATATTTCTAAAAGCCAAAGTTGCATCAAAACCAAAAGTCAGAGCAGGATTGTCCTGAACGAGCCGAACGTTTTGTTTCATGATTTGTTGAAATAGCACAAAAAATTGTGGAACGAGAAAGATGCAGAAAAAGGTACAGAAGAAAAATGGATCACAATATTGTGAATGCTTCATGAACATTCAAACAATAAGTGAGGCCTGAAGGCTGAGCACTAACAAAACACACGCGCACACACATGCACACACACACGCGCGTATACACACACACACAAACACCAGTCAGTAGGAATGAGACGCATAATAAAATCCAAGTTCAACCTTGTCCCTCTTCTTGTTTTTCCAGTGTCTACATAACATATATGCATTGCAAACACATCATTGGTGCATCATAGCATTTTCATAAACTTTAAATATTTTTCTTTCTTTGCGGAGGAAGGTGAGAAGATGCCAAATAATAATAATAATAATATTAAAAAAAACATAATAAATGAACGGCCAGCACCCAGGAACTGTCTGTGGCCTGCTTGTGCAAAACAGAAGCTGCTTTTATTTATAATAAATCCTGTTGAATTACATCTTTAAATCCTCTCATCCTTTTAAAAACCATTTAAATAAAATAGCCAATATAAGCTTTGGTGTCAAAAGTCCTCCCACATTCAGTGGATCGGTATCGATGCCTCTCTTAGCATCACACCAGGATTTCAGGGGGAAATGGGAACACTGTAGTAACACAGTTGTCATTCATGAAAGTGTCAGGACAGGGGCGTATGGGAGGAGAAACGAAGAAGACAGGCGTTAACTCTTCAACGTGGCTTCTAGGAGGGCAGAAAAGAAACAACCCCCCCCCCGCAAAAAAAATCCAGCATGAAAAAAATAACCCATTCGATGATAGCTGGCGCGTTATTTCCAAGAACAAATAAATAAAAAGAGCTCAGTCTGATTGTCCTTGCGTCCCAGTTCGATGCAGGAAAAAGTAACCATGCCTTGTTAGCCTAAACTCTATGTGCGGGGCGGAGGAGCGCACACACTCATGCATAAGTAACACTTGCAGTAGCAGCAGCAGCCGAAGTCGCAAAGGAGGAGCGGGAAATATTTAAAAAAACATCTGGACTTCTATCCGTCTCGAAAAAGCTGGCGTTCCGGTCCAGATGTGTGAAGGACTCGTCCAGACCGGGCCCTCGCAGCGCAGGTGTGTGTGTGATGCACAGTGGGCCTGTGCACGTCCTGAGAAACGATGTGCGCCTGCGTCTGCATGTTTGTGTGTGTAAGGAGCCTAAAAAGTTCAGGTGACTTGATCACAGGGTCGTTCTGAGAAGGGGCGGGGTCAGAGTTCAAGCGGCCCCGCCTGTCTGCAGGTTGGAGACGTGAGGTCAGGGGTCATGTTGTTGTAGGGCCTGCTGTAGCTTCCGTTTGTAAATGGTGTATTTTTGTTGCACGGCTCGAACGCGCTCCGCCTCCTCCTTTTCCAGGATGACCAGGAAGTTCTGCAGTTCGGGGACTGAGAAGGCGTGCCACTGCGAGATAAAGAGGAGGGCGGCCGTTCACTTTCATCATCTGGTTTCTTTCGGCTGACAAAATAATCATGAACGTCGGCGGTCGTTCTCACCTGGACCTCTCCGGTCTCGTTTTCCTTGAGGACAAAGGTGAGCTGCTCTGTGTCTGGTCCCGCAATCAGCCGGAGCAGAAGAGGACGCTCCGACAGCGGAAGCTTCTGGAACAAGTCTGCACAGAAAAACAAACTCATTCTCAGAAACTGAAGATGGGGACGATCCGATCCAGTATCGGCCTCCGATACCAGCATAATTTGCATATCGGATTTTCCGATCCAACCTGCCGATATTTCCGATCCATGATGCACGTACGGAGCGCACATGTGTTAGAACATATTCTGTGACTACCGTCTTAACGCTGTGCGAGTTAAACCCAATGAAGACACTCTGAGCGTCACAACACGAAACACCCAAACTTTAATAGCACACAAGAGGCAGGTCTATATCACAGACTTCCATCTTACTCATGGTGCGGCTGGAACTAAGGGTGGGCGATTAATCGCATTTGCGATTATCTCGCGATATGTTAAAACGCGATTCTCTAATCGCACGGGCTGCGATTTGACTGGTCACGAGATTTGGTAGTGAACCGCTGTGGCCGCGCGCAGCTGAGTGGAGCAAAACAGAGAGAGCAGGGAGGAGGAGTCCGTGCGTTCCAACACAGTTGCTCCACGCTCGACTGAAGTCATAAAAGTTATAAATTCAGGTAAGTTAGCTCATTTAAACGTGTATCTGAGAGCGCAAGCTGGTCACGTGACTTGGTAGTGAGCAGCTCTGTGTGTCCGCGCGCAGCTCGAGTGGAGCAAAACACAGAGAGCAGGGATGGAGGAGACTGTGCGTTCCAACACAGTTGCTCCAGGCTCGACAGAAGTCATAAAAGTTATAAATTCAGGTAAGTTAGCTCATTTAAACGTGTATCTGATCTTAGAGGCTGAAACACCGAGACCGCGCGAGATCAACAGAGCGCGAGCTGGTCATGTGACCGGGTCTGTTGTTGACGGTGCCCTGTTAGCAGCTAGCTCAGCAAGCTAACGTTCTTCGTGAAAAAGCGCATTAATTATCTGATAAAAAAAAACAGTTGCGTCGTTAGTGATATGAATTAATACGGAACCAGTAAAAATAATCGCATTTTAAATCGCAATCGCAATTTATAGAAAAAAAATTGCGATTAGATTATTTTCCAAAATCGTTCAGCCCTAGCTGGAACACTAAAATACCACTAAGCATTATGGGAAAGACAACACAGTCCACTCCCCTTAACCACTACAGTATATTGTGACCATAGGGGGTGGAGTTGCATGCACTGTTGCAGGTCAGAGCTTCCTCTGACCTCGTTTCACAAACAAAAAGCAAAAAATATGAATCTCTAAACCTATTAAAAAAAAACTATAAACATAATTATCTCTAAAACTAAAGGGGTTGACTGCCCCATTGTTTTTAAGTTTTGTTTTTTGATTGTGGCACTATGAGTTGTAATTCTTGTTGGCTTTGATCAACGGATACAGATTTAAACTATACATTGAATTTATAAATGTACTGATGTTATTTTAATCAGTTTTACTTCCCAGATCAATAATAAAGTCTCCACACAAAAAAACTTTATTAAAACTCTTTTCCAATAGCTCCAATATTTTATCAGTGAATATATACGGGGAGTGGACTATGTTGTCTTTCCCATAATGCTTAGCGGTATTTTAGTATTCCGGCTGCACCATGAGTGAGATGGACGTCTGTGATATAGACCTGCCTCTTGTGTGCTATTAAAGTTTGAGTGTTTCATGTTGTGAGGCTCAGAGTGTCTTCATTGGGTTTAACTCACACAATGTTAAGACGATAGTCACAGAATATGGTGTAACACATGTGATGATGATATCGGAACTGGATCGGTATCGGCCGATACTCAGAGTTAAGTACCGGTACAGTATCAAAGTCAAAGTCAACTTTATTGTCAGAACTGCAATATGTACAAGACATACACAGGATTGAATCAGGATCGGAAGTAAGAAAATGTGGATTGGTGCATCCCTATCAGAAACGCGCCTGCAAAAAACACGCTTTCCACAGCGTGGAACCGGAGTGTTTCCCTCACCCTGTCCGTCGCGGTGCGTCTGCCGGTACAATGCAAACTTGCGGGGATTGTCCAACACCATGAACTTCTTGAGCAGGCCCTGGATGACCTCCCTGGTGGTGGTCAGAGAGCTGATGTGGAGCTGCTTCACGCAGTCGCATGGCAAGTAGAAGGATGTCCTCTTCTCTGCGTACCCACAGTCCGTGTCGTCTTGGTCCTCTGATGGGTTGTGGTTGCCCTCTGAGCTTGGCGCATTCACGGCGGGGACGGTGACGGGCCGACTGAGCCGCAAGTGGACCTTGATGAAACCGGTGTAAGACCCATCGGCAGCCTGGCAAAGAAAAACAAGAGCACCGCATACGACACATTATACTATTTTGCAGCAATACAGCAATCTATAGCAATGGCCTGAACAAGCAGAGACCGTATACAGGTAGTCCTCGACTTACGACGTTTCGGGGTTACGACATGCATCTCCCATTTAAAAATTGTGTTGACATTTTTTATTTTGAAAGCCGAGTTCAGAGTTCCTTCCGGTTCGGCAGAAGCAGTAGCTTGACAGCGGAAAAACACAGAAAGACCAGCTCTGGACGGAGCGTCACGGCAGAACCAGTACAGTACAGGCGGAGATTAAACACTCTAGACCAGGGGTCTGCAACCTTTATGATCAAAAGAGCCATTTTTACATCTTTGTTAATTAACTAAATGTGTCCAGAGCCGCAACAACTTGCTACAACTGTGGTTATCAACTGGTGGCCCATGGGCCACTTTAAGTTTGTTGGATAAGATTTTTGTGGCCAGTAGGGGTGACATTTTAAACATAAAAATATCTGAGGATTTTTAACATGTATTGACATTTTTACAATTTAATACAAAGGAAAAGACCAGATTGTTGTAAAGAGGGGGGAAATAGTTTATTTATTTTTATAAAAACCAACTATGAACTATGCAGAACTATGTATTTTTTTATTGTGTAAAAAATAATTAAGTATAGAAATAAAACAAAAAGTTAAAGTGGGTATTTTCAAAAGAAATGACAGGAAAACAGCTAAAACTATTGTTGTTTGTATAACAACTAATAAAATTTAGTTTTGTGTTTGTTTTAGTCAAAGCTTGAAAGAGCCGCTACAGAGGGACCAAAGAGCCGCATGTGGCTCCAGAGCCGCAGGTTGCAGACCCCTGCTCTAGACAGAGGTTGACAGCGGTTTTACGTCATAAACAAATATTGGATGGATGGATGGACGGATGGAGGTAGGCCACCGTACAGCAAGCTACTGTAGTTAGCCAGCTAGCTCCCTTTATGTGAATGGAGCCTGCTAGGGAGGAGGGAGACGATTCAACTTGCTCCTTCGTCTTTAAAAACTATGTTAGGAAAGGCTAAGTGCTTGGTGACTGTACATGTTTTTTATTTTTATTTATTTATTTATTATTATTATTATTAATATGTTCCGACTTACGTTGAAATTCGCTTTACGACGCCGCGTAGGAACGGAACTCCATCGTAAGTCGAGGACTACCTGTATAATATTTGACCTCGATTTGTGACCTTAATCTCAGAGCTGGGGGGTGAAGATTATGCAACATGCTGTTTAATGGTGGTACAAACATGTTTCAAGTTTAATTAAATTATCTGGAGCGGATCAGAAGTCATGGGCAGGGCAAAGGAAAGTTTATGGATGAACAAACTGAGGCTGTACCATAATTCAGAGGTGCCCACTTTGTTTTCAGCACGCAAGCTACTTTTTTAATTTTATATATTTTTTTTACATTTTCTGGGCACTAGTGGCCTTTATTGGAGAGGGAGAGGGCGAAAGGGTGGAGAGGGGGGGGAGACACCACAGAAAGGAGCTCGTCGGGTCCGGGACGTGAACCCGCGACGCCTGTGGAGAAGCGAAAGCCTCAAGCATATGTGCCGCCCGCTTATCTCTCTGCGCCACAGCGGCGGCACTGCACGCGAGCTACTTTTAAAATGGCCGCGTCAAAGTGATCTACCGATACCTACTATAAGGCCCCGTTTACACAAGAACAACCTCTGGAAACGTTTGTGTTTTTTTCCAATATTTATTGGAGGCAATAAACAAAAAACGAGCAGGTTTACACAAAAACACAGTTGTTTCCATATCAGTTGAGTTGCCAGATAAGAAAATATGAACTATAGTACTGTGGCTTTAAAATGATAGGTGTTGTGTCTTTACTCCAACAAAGTATATTTTAAAGATGAAAGAATAATCCACTCGGTTATGGAAAAGAACGTGACTTTACTTGTCTTCAACTGGTCTCAACATTACACACACAAATCAATACGCCGGCAGATCACCTCTAGGTAACCCGGCAACTAGGGGAGTGGTTCCGCTGAAGTAAATAGTTCCGCTGTAATACACTACACTCCTCCCCTTTTAGAACAATGCTACGTAACTAAAATAACATACAACATAGCTAATGAACACAACTTGTCAACTTGTCATTCAGTTGACAGACATTGAAACACCTTCTATTTTTTTTTTATCTATCACACAAGTCCCATAAATGAAAGGGAACTCATAAGTCTAATCTTTTCGGGGGTACCCTAAGTCGTTCAGGGTTACGCCTGGGAACCTGTGGCATGCTCTCGGTAGGGGGCACTTCCTCTGCAACTGTGGGTGTCACTGTGCTGAGGTCAGAGTTGGTTCCAGGATCAGGTGGACGTGCTGGTTGCACCAGTGTCTTTGGTTGAGCATTTAACAGCTGATCCACATGACGTCTCCAGGTATGTTCTCCAGTGTCCACCTCATACATCAGAGGGCCGCTCCTAGTGATTATCTTTCCAAGTGTCCACTTTTCCCCTCGGTAGTCACGTGCCAGAACCGGCTGTCCCACATCGAAGCTTCTTGGCGGTTCACCCGAAAAGCTGCTGAACTGTTTGTTCTGCACTTCTCTCCTCAGGTTTGGCTTTAGAAGGTCAATGCGAGATCTGAGCTGTCTGTTCATAAACAGCATTGCAGGTGTCTGATTGGTTGTTGCATGGACAGAGTTGCGGTACACAAAGAGGAAATTGTCAATTTTGTGTTGAAGAGAGATGTCTTCTTTCATCATTGCTTTTATGGACTTTTTGAATGTTTGTACGAACCGTTCTGCTAATCCGTTTGTTGCTGGATGGTGAGGTGCTGACTTGAAATGCTTGATACCATTCTTTTTCATGAAGTCTTGGAATTCCTCAGAAGTAAACTGTGGGCCATTGTCACTCACAATTTGTTCAGGAAGGCCATACCTGGCAAAGATGGTTCTCAGAACAGAGATAGTCTTTTCTGATGTTGTCGAGTTCATTTGGATTACTTCTGGCCACTTAGAGTGAGCGTCCACAGCTATAAGAAACATAGCGTTCATGAACGGACCAGCAAAATCGATGTGCACTCTCTACCAGGGTGCAGACGGCCATTCCCACGGGTGTAGGGGAGCCGGTGGCGGTGTGTTTTGAACGCTCAGGCACCCTGGACAGGTTTTGGTGATGTCCTCAATCTGTTTATCTATCCCCGGCCACCAAACGTAGCTATGGGCCAGACTTTTCATCTTCACCGTACCTACGTGAGCCTCATGCAGACTGTGGTTCAGTCATGGAGGAGGAACCATACCCACCTCGGTGGACTTCACCACTGTAAACAATGATATTATAGAAGAGGTAACAGTTTGTAAATCCATCCATCCATCCATCCATCCATTTTCTTCCGCTTATCCGGGGTCGGGTCGCGGGGGTAGCAGCCTAAGTAGGGAGGCCCAGACTTCCCTCTCCCCAGCCACTTGGAGCAGCTCCTCTGGGGGAATCCCAAGGCGTTCCCAGGCCAGCCGAGAAACATAGTCCCTCCAGCGTATCCTGGGTCTTCCTCTGGGTCTCCTCCCGGTGGGACATGCCCGGAACACCTCACCAGGGAGGCGTCCAGGAGGCATCCTAACCAGATGCCCGAGCCACCTCAACTGGCTCCTCTCGATGTGGAGAAGCAGCGGCTCTACTCCGAGTCCCTCCCGGATGACTGAGCTTCTCACCCTATCTCTAAGGGAGAGTCCAGCCACCCTGCGGAGAAAACTCATTTCAGCCGCTTGTATCCGAGATCTTGTTCTTTCGGTCATAACCCAAAGCTCATGACCATAGATGAGGGTGGGAACGTAGATCGATCGGTAAATTGAGAGCTTTGCCTTTTGACTCAGCTCTCTCTTCACCACGACAGACCGGTACAGCGCCCGCTTCACTGCGGACGCTGCACCTATCCGCCTATCGATCTCACGCTCCAGTTTTCCCTCATTCGTGAACAAGATCCCGAGATACTTAAACTCCTCCACTTGGGGCAGGACCTCCTCCCCGACCCGGAGAGGGCACGCTACCCTTTTCCGGCTCAAGACCATGGCCTCGGATTTGGAGGAACTGATCCTCATCCCGGCCGCATCACATTCAGCTGCAAACCGCTCCAGCGAAAGCTGTAGATCACGAGCTGATGAAGCCAATAGGACCACATCATCTGCAAAAAACAGAGAAGCGATTCTAAGGCCACCAAAACGGATCCTCTCAACACCTTGGCTGCGCCTAGAAATTCTGTCCATAAAAGTTATAAACAGAATCGGTGACAAAGGGCAACCTTGGCGGAGTCCAACTCTCACCGGAAACGAGCCTGACTTACTGCCGGCTGTTATGTCCTGCAATTGCATAAGACTGACAGCAGGGGGAACCTCCGAGGAGGGAGAGAACAGGATGTGTGCAGGAGGGAAGAAGAAGTTGGAGAAGTGAAATAAAGCATTGTGTTATGAAGTCAGCTCCGTCTACAGTACTCTGATTCTAACACAACACAACACCGGCAATGCGGACCAAGCTCTGACACCAGTCGTAAAGGGACCTAACAGCCCATATCAATGGGCCTGGTACCCCATACTCCCGGAGTACCCGCCACAGAACCCCCCGAGGGACGCGGTCGAATGCCTTTTCCAAGTCTACAAAGCAGTTTGTATATATTTGGGAATTTGGATTGATGGTGCTCTGTCCTTTTCACATCATGTTAATGTTTTGCAATCGAAGGCTGAAGCGAGACCGTTATCTTAGAAATCGATCATTGTTGACATTGGCTGCATTATGCACAATTGTTGAAAAAAAAAAAAACTATCTGTGTTGGATTATGAAGACATAATTTACAGACATGTTAAGGGTGTATTTCGTAAGCTGGACACAATTTATCATTCTGCTATTGGCTTTGTTACAAATACTCCTAATTCATTCATTCAACCTTTATTTATACAGGCTAGCCTCGTTGAGCCACGGGGACTCATTTACAAGAGGGACCTGTCTCACTCACACCTAGGGACAATTTAGAGTTACCAATCAGTCTAACATGCATGTTTTTGGACTGTGGGAGGGAACCGGAGCACCCGGAGAAAACCCACACATGCACGGAGAGAACATGCAAACTCCACCCAGAAAGGCCCCTGGATCGGGATTTGAACCGAGGACCTGCTCGCTGAGAGGCAGCAGCTCTACCAGTTGTGCCACCGTGTTGCCAATAATAAAGTAATAAATAAATAAAATAAATAAAAATAAGATTTTTTTCTTCTATCTGCATCCCTTCATTTTAATTTATTCTGTACAGTCTCAAATGTGAGATTGTTATTGTGTTGTATTTAAAATGAATACATTTAATAAAAATAAAAAAATTAATAAAAATAATAATAATAATAATAATAATAAAGCACATCATTGTCCATACTCTCTTGTTAAATGGCCTTCTCTACATACTTGTTGTGAAATTCATTGGTTTACCCTCATTTATAAGATGTTGCTGGTTATTCACCTCCATATTTAACTAATCTAATGAAATTAGCACCGGTTTCGTACAACACCTGATCCTCTCAGTATTTATGGTTAACAACTCTAAGACCAAGTCTGGCTTTGCCCCTGCTGCTCCCTCTGACAGGAATCTGCTTCAAAAACTTTGGGTCTGACCTCACTTGTCTCAGTTTCTAGTTTTTAAAATAATTTAAAAGCCGTTTTTAAAGATACTTGCAAATGTTTTCATGCTTAGTAATGTCGTTTAATGAACTGTTGCTAACGTAATTTGTAATTTTCTTGTTTGTTACTGACATTTTGTTGTTTTGTCTAACTGTTTCAATTCCCTTGAGCATACAAGTGTCTGTTGGTGCTGCCAGACCAGCTCTGTAAATAAGAATTTGATTTTAAGTGTTTATGCCTGGTTAAATAAAGGTGAAATGAAACATTTAAATTTAGAACGGTTCTGTTTTGCTCTTTTTTGTTTCTTTGTGATTACAGGTGTGTTTATATTTTTGGTGTTGTTGTGATCCAGGTCCATTTTACGGAGCCCCCCAGGGGACGTGGAAAAAAAAAATTTCTTTGCGTGAGCACGCAAACGTTTGCGTGCGCACGCAAAACTATTGCGAGGTAACGCAAAACCTTTTGCGTGGGAACGCAAAACCCTTTGCGTTCCCACGCAAAAGGTTTTGCGTTACAGACACCATCCTTTAAAAGGAATGTGGACCTTCTGGTACAAGCATGCCACGATAGCTCAACTGGTAACGCATCAGCTCGCCGCTCCAAACCTCACGGGTTCGAGTCTCAGTCGGGACAACTTTTTTTTAGATTATTTATTCATTCCAGATTAAGAAAACAGAAGAAAACTATTTACAAAACAACAATAAAAACTATAATCATTCCTCTTTCTTATTTTGCCTAATGGTTTTTAACTCATCCCTGAAATTCTGACACACAATCACAAGTTCAAGTGTGAACTGTGTCACAGAATAAACACAATAAAAACATGTATTATCTGCAGCATTGTTGTTTAAAATGGCTCAACATTACGACAATGGAGCAGACAGTACACTCAATTTAATTGAATTTTGAAATCAGCCTTAAATATAAGGATGTCCAGTGTGTGCTGCAGTGGTAAAAGTAATTTTCCGTTTTATATTTCACGTTCAAGCTCGTGGAATCAGCTGTGACTTCCTCGTTGAAGCCGACGCGGCAGCCTGCGCTCTGTCTGTCTCTCTGAACTTGTGATTCTGTGTCAGAATTTCAGGGATGTGTTAAAAACCATTAAGCAAAATAAGAAAGAGGAATGATTATATAATTGAAAGTTTTTATTGTTGTTTTGTAAATATTTTTCTCGTGTTTTCTTAATCTGTAATGAATAAATAATCTACAAAAAAAAAGTTCTCCCGACTGGGAATCGAACCCGTGAGGTTTGGAGCGGCAAGCTGATGCGTTACCAGTTGAGCTATCGTGGGATACTTGTACCAGAAGGTCCACATTCCTTTTAAAGAATGACGTCTGTAACGCAAAACCTTTTGCGTGGGAACGCAAAGGGTTTTGCGTTCCCACGCAAAAGGTTTTGCGTTACCTCGCAATAGTTTTGCGTGCGCACGCAAAGAAAAAAATTTTTTTCCACGTCCCCTG
>JBBPBX010000296.1:6488-18050 GCA_038048925.1 Garcialebias charrua
GAGAAGACAAAGGAGATTGTTGTGGACTTCAGGAAGAGGGATGCCCAACATGCCCCTCTGACCATCAACAGCACCGCAGTGGAGAGAGTGGACAGCACCAAGTTCCTGGGAGTGCACGTCTCAGAGGACCTGTCCTGGAGCAGGAACACTGCATCACTGGCCAAGAAGGCTCACCAGCGTCTCTACTTTCTCCGCAAGCTGAAAAGGGCTGGAGCTTCAACCCCCATCATGTGCACCTTCTACAGAGGTGCCATAGAAAGTGTCCTGACCAGCTGCATCACGGTGTGGTTTGGTGCATGTACTGCATCCTGCCGCAAGAGCCTCCAGCGCATCGTGAGAGCAGCTGAGAAGATCGTCGGCACCTCCTTCCCCTCACTGCAGGACTTACACAGCAAACGCCTCACTCGGAAAGCCCTCTGCATGGCAGGTGATCCCACACACCCACTACACAGCCGCTTTAGACTGCTGCCATCAGGGAGGAGACTGAGGAGTCTCCAGGCTCGAACCAGCAGACTGAGAGACAGCTCTGTTCATCAGGCAGTCAGAATGCTAAACACTCTGCCTGCTCTGCCTCCCCTCCCATTTGAACTGCCTTAACACAAAAAACTTTCTCACACATTACCACACAACACAAAGATTTTAACACTGGACTCTGTGTCATCAAACGGGTTATTCACTAAACTCTCGGTCATGTGCTCATTCAGTTTGCACTACTTCTCATATTTGCACTAATGTTTGTATTACATTACTGCCTATAGTCATACTACTGTTTACATTCACTGTTTACATTTATTAATATGGTTTACATTTATTCAGTGGTGGGCCCCCGACCGCTAGAGAGCGCTAATGCGCTAATCCGCTTATAGCGTAGCTAAATAATCTGTTAGCTTTACAGCGGATTAACTAACTTTTATAATTCATACGCGGTTTTGTGCTATTTTTATTTACAATGCAGTACCGCTAATAACTAATTATCTATCAGTAAAAACGAAATAACGTATTTACGAGCTCGGACGACAGCGCCGGATGTGGTCCGTCACTAAAAAGCGTCCCCCTCAGTCTCTTGGTGTGTGCTCTCTCTATAGCAGTTAGCAGCCAGTGTGTTACTCTGCAGCCTTATTGCTTGTTTTCGAAGAGTCAGACGAAGAGTTTTTAACATGGAGGGTGAACTTATGGATGTTTCTCAGCGGCCTACGCGACGCGTCTGGATTTTAAAAAGTATTTCGCATTTGCCCTCTTCAAAATGGCGGCCGCGACGGCCACAGAAGATAAGGACTTTCCATGAAAACACGGTAAAAACAATTATTTCTTTGCTGAGAAAAATATACTTCTTAGCTGACTTTATAGCACAAGGTTTTTCTGAGCTTAACCGGTTCAAATGGTCAAATCTGCTGGTTTAAAAAATAATATTTCGCCATTTGCGGCCGCCATTTTGAAGAGGGCAAATGCGAAATATTTTTTTAAATCCAACAGATTTGACCATTTTAACCGGTTAAGCTCAGAAAAACCTTGTGCTATAAAGTCACTGCTTTGTTTTGTTTTGTTTTTTTGAATGTCCAGAGGACCAGACTTAGCTTTTTTAGATCATTCTCATTTCCTGGCCGAATAGAATATATGTACGTAAAGTATTAAATAAATCCTTTGATTTTTGTAATTTCATCCTTTTAGGATCATTTTCTTTTAGGATTTCATCCTTTTAGAATCATCATCTGTGGGAGTGGTGGCGCAAAGGTTAAGAAGGTGCGCTTGTGATCGGAAGGTCGCCGGTTCAAGCCCCGGTACCGACAACATCAAAGATGTGGGTGGGATAAGTGAAGTGGTCACACCTATCTCCACCCTCATCTGCCCCACTCTGGGCCCTTGAGCAAGGCCCTTAACCCACATCTGCTCCCCCGGGAACCCTAGATATCAGCTCTCTGCTCCACACAGAGGGCTGTGGTTGCTCGGTGGTCTGTGGTTGTGTCAGGAAGGGCATCCGGCGTAAAAACAACTGCCAAATCTTCATGCGACTAGATCGCTGTGGTGACCCCTAACGCAGGGAAAAAGCCGAAAGAAGAAAAAAAAAAAAAAAAATAAAGATCATTTTAGTTACTTTTCATTAAATCTGTTGACTGCCTATAGAAATTTTGATAACAGTTTAGTCCTGTGTATAAAGTAATGCTAATTTTTGTTTTGTTTATGACCTTGTTTAGGTCAGGTTTTTTTCACCCCCTGTTCCCACCCAGGATGGCATTGGCAAGCTACCGGACCACCACAGCTGTGCGGTAGGACTTAAATTGCACCAAACTATTTGTTTTTTTCTGGACATATTACCCTGGATCATGAACTACAAACTACCAGATTATTGATTGATGGACCTTTAATCATCCGGGATTCAAGAACTGATTTAAAATAGAAAAAAAAAGAACTCTTGGGTGTAATCAGGGTCTGTTTTGTTGTGTGTATTTTTTGTCTATTGGTTATACTCAAAGAAAATGATTATTATTACAAACAATATTATTATAAATACCTTCCTGTCTATTGGTTATACTCAAAGAAAATGATTATTATTACAAACAATATTATTATAAATACCTTCCTGTCTATTGGTTATACTCAAAGAAAATGATTATTATTACAAACAATATTATTATAAATACCTTCCTAAGTCTATAGTACAATACAAACAACTTAAAACTTGCTTCTTGTCTGATGGTGTTTTATTTTAGAATTAGCGGTTTAGAATTAGCTTCCCCTAATTTTCATAAGACATTAGTGCTTTTGAAATTGTGGACCTAAATAAATTAATTAGTGCTTTAGAAATAGCGGAACTAATTTTTGGATTAGCGCTGCCCAGCCACTGATTTATTACTACTGTTTACATTTATTACTACTGTTTACATTTACACTACTTTTATATCTACACTACTGCTGATACATATACAGTATTCTCTGACTAGCCTTATTTAAGGATGCCCAATGTGCCTTATGTGCCTTACTGCATATGCCACTTTGCCTCTATACCAACATCAACTACCTCATACATATACTGTGTACATTAACTCATATGCTGCTTTGCCACTCTTTGCAAATGTCAATGCTAGAACCTTCAGTTTATTTTATAGATATACTTTTTATACTACTATGCAAAAACTCAGGACAGTATTACACTTTTATTATTTCATTTTATGCTTATGTTCATTAAATGTTTAGTGTTTTAGTGTTGGTGTAAATTTTCATACTTTTATACTACTATGCAAAAACTCAGGACAGTGTTACACTTTTACTATTTTATGCTTATGTTTATTAAATGTTTCAGTGTTTTAGTGTTTAAATGGTTACTGTTGCACCGAGGGACTGAGAGAAACGCAATTTCAATCCTGTGTATGTCCTGTACATATTGCAGTTCTGACAATAAAGTTGACTTTTTTTTTTTTTTCCATTTATAGATGGCCTCCCTTCACACCTTATAGCCATCCTCTCACTCCAATATGTATTTTTTTTAATAGAGAGAAAGAAAGAAAAGAGAAAGTGAGACAACAAAACAACAATTATCCACAAAAAGAGCACAAGGCAAACACACCAAACCTCCGTCCACAATCCTGCAAAGCACATGACAGAACACAGCAACGAAACATACAAGCATAAAGACTGATAATATTCATGACCTTGCATTAGATTTCTATATATAAACATACCCATACCTACAAATATATATACAGTATACATACATATATATTTATATTCATTTATATACCCATCTACATATATCTACATATACATCCCTGCATCCATTTGTGTGTGGTTGTGAGCATGCATAAGTGAATAAGGTTCCTCCAATAGAACATTTAGTAGCGATTGTGAAGCATCAGAGATCTGTCCCCCCAAAGCCCGAGACAGACGAAAGGGCGATCAAAGCCCAAGACCCCAGGAAGGACCCCGAGCCCAGAGTCCCCAGGACCACCCGAACAGGACGAGCCACTCGTCCACTCCCCAGATCCGACCAAGGGGAAGAACCGGACGAACCCCACCAGGGACCACACACAATGACCCCCCGGGGTCAACAGCGACAAATACACAGGCCCCCGCCAGAGTTGACTTTGACTTGACTTTGACTTGATATATATATATATATATATAATTTTTTTACAAGAATTCAGTCTTCTGTGATAGACTTGCAACCTGGATATGAGCACCAGTGACCCCTTGCAAACCAAAAAGTAAGAAACGGGTAAAGACAATATGTGTTATGTATGTATGTATGTATGTATGTATGTATGTATGTATGTATGTATGTATGTATGTATGTATGTATGTATGTATGTATGTATGTATGTATGTATGTATGTATGTATGTGCGTGCGTGCGTGCGTGGGTGCGTGCGTACGTACGTACGTACGTACGTACGTACGTACGTATGTATGTATGTATGTATGTATGTATGTATGGACGGATGTATGTATGTATGTATTGATGTAATCCAGTCTTTTCTTTTGTCTTAAAATGTAAAAATATCAATAAATATTAACATCGGTAGATGTTTTTAAGTTTCATAATTTCCCGCCTACTGACCAGAAAAGCACCCTCTGACAATTTTTTTATTAATGCCTGGTACCCACTGCCCCGGTGTCGGGCGGCTGAAGCGGACGGTTTACATTCAAAGTCTATGAGGAGACGCGTGGAGTCACGGCGAACCGGGAAGCGGCGCGATTCGAGTGATCGAAGCGGCGCGGCGGCAGCCTGCAGTTCCTTTTCCACGCACGCGCGCGTCCAAATCAACCTAGGCGTCGAACTGCCAACGCCAGAAAATTCGATCTCTGGTGGCTCGACGCGTCCAGCAAACAGTCGGGAGAGCCTCTGCTATCTGATTACACAACCACAACGGGACTTTTTTTGGACTTTTTAAACTTACCGGATCGAGCCTCCATGAATTGGAACCAAACTCCGGTAAGAAACGTGACATTTTTACAGTTGCTGCTGACAGGCTGCTGTTCTCTCCAGTGTAGATCACCCCAAACATTAAAAAAACGTTTTAATCTCATCAAAGACCGTCGGAGGTGCAGTTAACACAACAACTGAACCCGGAAAACGAGCTAGAGACCCCTCCCTCTGCCACCCCCTAGTGCGCATCATCAGATGGTCTTCAGTGGCTCAGTGGGACCGTGACAAGCGGGCAAAAGGGTGCGGCAGGCGTGTTTCGAGTTTTGCAGTGGGGACCAGGCATAACTCTTTTTTTTAAATCTGTGTTGTTTGCAGTTTGAGGATGATAGCAACTTCTTCATCCACCAGATCAACTCCAGCTAAGAAGTTTGTAATGACTGAACTACTTTACTTGACATATTTTCAAAATAAACATACTGAAAATTAACCAAACCGAGCCCTTCTTGAAACTGAACTTAACCGAAATGTGATTTTAGTGTACCATTATAGCTGGAGGTGATCTGGCGGATGAAGAAGACTCAGTTGCTGTCATCCTCAGACTGCAAACAACACAGAGATAAACAATTGAGTTAATAAGATTATAATTTAAAATTTAAAACGTTAATTAGATCACAATAATACAATAACAATACCTCGTCTTGCATGTTCATCATTTCTGTTATGAGGTGGTTGAACATCCTTTCTCGCTCATCATCATCATGGCAGGGCTTTAAATCTGGAGTCAGACTTTTTGACAATATCAGTTTTAGCTTTTTCATAAAGTGCTGCTTAACTTTTTGGCTTTAGTGTTGATGTAATGGGATGTCGTTGGCAGCAGGGCTCAATTAATCATATGCTTATACTTAAAGCCGGTGCATCAACAACATTCGGATGTAGATCTATAGCTTTAAAAACTCCTACAGCTTGTGTTACTGCTTTGGACTGATCATAATTACCTGATAAAGGTTGTTTGAATGCTGCTGTTATCGGTCTTTGCACCAAGCTACGTTCACATTCAGAAGATGTTGTTTCAAGTGCGTTAACAAGTAAGAAAAAAAAGTGCATTAACAAGTTAGACATGTTGCCTTTGGCAGATCCAATCTCCGTGAAACTACGTCAACACACAGCTTTGGATTTAATCACTTGTCTTTTAACAAGAAAGCCATAATGTTCCCAAACAGGAGACCACAATAAAATAGCTTATTCGTTGCCTGCTAGGCTGCTAATGCTACGCATGCTGCAAGATAGTAGTGCCATGCAGAACCACGCTTAGGAACTTTACTTCTACGGCACAAAATCGCTCATTAATAAAATTTAATGAGTGAAAAAATATTCGAAACGCTACGCACGTGGACCTAACCAAACATGCTGTACCGAAACGGTTCAATACACCCACATGTACCTGTAAGGATGACGCCCTCTGGTGGGCTTTCCTTGTCTGTACTCCCTAGTGTCTTGCCTAAATTACCCCAGATTAGTTTCACCCTTGTCTCATGTCCTGTCTGTGTATTTAAGCCTGTCTGTTAGTCTTGTCATTTGTCGGTTCGTTCGTTGGGTATAGTCCTTGTCCTGTCCTGGTCTGTCCTGTTCAAAGCCTGTTCCAAGTAATGTAAGTTGCTGCATCGTCAGCCTTTTTACTTTATCATTAAAAGTGTTTTATGTTACATCCTGCCTCCCGAGTCTTGCCTGCACAACTGGGTTCTTTCCCGTCCTGCCAGAAAACCCTGACATTACGAACCGACCAAACCAGGACCCAGCAGGCAGGTTTCTCCTGAGTTCCGCTCACTTTTTTTGTCCAAGCCCATTCAGATGGAGTGATCTGTGTTCTGGTGTGGTGCTTTCTGGACTGAACCCGTTCTGGGACTGGGATGTCGTAGCCAGGCAGTGGAAGTTCTGCCTTCGCCTCTCCTGCTATAGGAGGAGAGACAAAAAAGGTTTAATTTTAAAGAGAACCGCATGGCACCCAGGTCCAGTTTCCTCTCCTCTCTAGTTCCTTACACACCAGTTTACTCTGGGTGGACGTCGGGGGAAAACGCTAAGTCAGAGGACGAACTCTGGCTCACCCCCATACACCACTCTCATTGCCGTCGTAAGAAAAGCAGAAGACACTACCAGACCTGGTCCACTGCTCTTCCGCCAACGCCACCTGCATTCCCTGCTCCTCACGCTGGGCCCAGTGAGGCCGAGTCTCTTGGAACTTGTCCTGGTGCTTCACTGAGGGCTGATTCGGATACCTCACCTTCCATGGTCCTGGTGAGGGCTGGATCCGGCACCTCACCCACGCTCAGAGCTCCCCAAGAGACAAGTTCCGCCTTCTATGATCCCAGCCCCCACCCTGCTCTCCTCAGGCACAACCTGAGAAACCATGGAAAATTTTGCAGGGGGACAGTCATCCCCCATTCGTCTAAAGAGCAGACGAGGGGGCCAACCCAAAGAGAACGTTGGGCATCCGTTTCCTGCTTCAGTGGAGGGTGACCAGATCCCAGAGGGGGTGGGGTGGTGATTACCTGATCCCCAAACCACCTGTGGGACTAATTGGCTTGGCGCCTGCAGGAGGTCCACAGCCTGCTGGAGGTCCGGATCCTGCAGGAGGTCCAGAGTCTGTTACTGAGAGTTCCATGTCTCCTGAGTTTGTTCCTGAAAGTTCCACATCTCCTGAATCTGTTCCTGAGAGATCCACGCTTCCTGAATCTGTTCCTGAGAGTTCCACGCCTACTGAGTCTGTTCCTGAGAGTTCTATGTCTTTTCAGTCTGCTCCTGAGAGGTCCATGCCTCCTGAGTCTGTTCCTGAGAGATCCACGCTTCCTGAGTCTGTTCCTGAGAGTTCCACATCTCCTGAATCTGTTCCTGAGAGATCCACGCTTCCTGAGTCTGTTCCTGAGAGTTCCACGCCTCCTAAGTCTGTTCCTGAGAGTTCCATGTCTTTTCAGTCTGCTCCTGAGAGGTCCATGCCTCCTGAGTCTGTTCCTGAGGGGTCCACGTCACCTGAGTCTGTTCCTGAGAGATCCACATCTCCTGCTGATCCTTCCGCAGAATATTCTGATCCTACCGCAGAAGATTCTGATCCGGCCGCAGAACAACCTGACTCTGCTGCAAAAGAACCTAACCCTGCTGCAGAAGAACCTGACCCTGCTGCAGAAGACCCTGACCCTACCACAGAAGACCCTGAGTCTGCTGCAGTAGCTGAAGGGCTGACACCCCCTGTAACCACGTCTCCTCTATCATCTGCAGAGACCATGGTCCTCACACTCCTCGCTCCCCATGCTGGACACTCAAGGGTCCTTAGGTTGTCCGTCTCCATCGGCAGTCCACCTGAACTTTAGTTGGACGGCCTCCTTGCCATCCTCTTGACCTGCTCTGGCCCGTCAGATGACATCCCGGCCGTCCACCTGAACTTTGGCCCAGTGATGGACAATCTCCTGACCACCCACCCTGATGTCTGTCCAGCCTTGGTATGGTCTCCTGACCATCTGGACATTTCTGTGTTCCTTGTGTGTTTAGCTCAGATCCCAGGCTTTGATCCTGTTGGTTTTGTTTTGGTCCTCGTGTGTTCCTCATGCCCTCCACCCTTCCAGTTCCTCCCTCTGTCCACTCTAGTATTTTTGGGGTGGGTTTCTTGGTGAAGCCAGGTGGCATCCTTGGGGAGAGGGAACTGTAAGGATGGTGCCCTCTGCTGGGCTTTCCTTGTCTGTACTCCCTAGTGTCTCGCTTTAATTACCTCAGATTAGTTTCACCCTTGTCTCATGTCCTGTCTGTGTATTTAAGCCCATCTGTTAGTCTTGCTATTTGTCAGTTCATTCGTTCGTTCTTGCATAAAGTCCTTGTCCTATCCTGATCTGTCCTGTTCCTAGCCTATTCCAAGTAATGTAAGTTGCTGCCACGTCAGTCTTGTTACTTTGTCATTTAAAGTATTTTATGTTACATCCTGCCTCTCAAGTCCTGCCTGCACAACTGGGTTCTTTACTGTCCTGCCTGAAAACCCTGACAGTACCGTTACTAATACATTTTATTGGTTTTAATGTTAACAGTTACATTTTGAAAGCAATCCATCCTGTATCTTTAAAGGGATTTTACCTCGAACAAAGATGTTGAACCAACCAGGGAGCAAATCAAAATAACCATCTATGGATTTGTTCAAATTCCATTCAGATGGTTCATCTCTCTAATTCAACAGTATTTAAAAAAGGATGCAGCACCTCACACAACGTGATGATGCACCACTCACTGAATTGATGTCCTTTTAACACAAAGCAGCCATTTCACAGACTACAAAGTTAAGATGCATATCGAACCCTCAGGAATATTTGACCTTAGTGACCCCCTAGAAACTCGAGCATCACTATACGGCAACAGAGGTTCAAAGTTTGTGTTTTTCTGAGGCGAATCTCTGCTGCTCTAAGAAAAAGACCGCAGGAGATATGATGGTGTCAAAACACATTATTATAGTCCTTGCAAGAAAAACAACAACTGAACCAGACCCCACTGAGAGACAAGGGACATAAAAGAATTTGACAATGAGGGGAATAAATTTTTTTTTTAGTTTTTTTAAATACAAACTACCTTCAAAACTTCTATGATACTTTACAAGAGAGTTTCTCTTTTTGTTTGTCATAATCCAAACAATCCACAGTGAAAAACAAAAGCACTTGTGAGTTCTTTTTAATGGTGGTAATGGAAAAGAGAAGAAATGATCTTTGGTACTACTTCAACATGTTGTATAGTTGTTTATATACTGTATACACACACAAATACTTGTTTCACAAAGAACATTTTTATTTTTGCCAAATTTATGAGAAGCTCTCTGCTTGTTAATACCTTTTCGTTATGTTTTTTTTTTCTTGCTTACATAAAAACCAAATGATCTCATCTGTGCCGAGCCTCAAACAGGCCATTCATTAGCCAATGTGTTGCTTAGTCTCTGCACTAAATGCTGCATACTTCCGCTATTTAGATGATGTTTGAATTGCTTTGAAACTCTTTCAGCTGTCAGTATGCATTGCCATTATACCCCCACCCATTGGACTGCATCAGAAAAGTATAGCTCAGTCTGCATGCGCTCATGCAGAGATAAGCGGTCCGCAGCGGGAGAACGTCTGCAGACTGGTAATCAGGTGTGCTGCACGCTGTCCACTCGACATGCGATCAACACTCCATATCCCACTCCATGTTCACCCCTTTATCGCTGCACAACCATCATTCACACCTATCTACTCTCCTGGAAACACATCCTCACCATCAGCCCGAGGCCTCCGTAGCAGTGAGAATACAAGTGTGTGGCAGGAGGAGAGGTCAACTAATCTGTAGAAGTGATCCCCACACCCCGAGACCTCACTGTGGTGTGGTCAGGAGCGATGAGGTCACAAGAAGAAAAGGCCTGAATATCTGTCATTGCAACAGGTCCTTGCTATGTCGGAGAGCTGATGACTTGTATTTTCTCAGAGATCTGTGACTCAGAACATCATTAGACCGCACACACTACAGTTATTCAAGACGTGCAAAACGCCCTTTGCTGCCTCACCTTTTGCTCCTGCTTGCTCCATTAGAAGTCCACCAATGCCAAGGGTTGCAGATTGTGCCGAGATTTGTGTTTAGACACATTACGTAGTTTGGCACTTGTTGGACTGTATAAACGTCACTGTAGCATTTGAGGACAGACTTGACAATGGGAAAACATGCCATGCAACATCTGACACAAGACACATGCTCAGAGTGAGTCTAACGAGGGTGCTTTCTAGTTTTTACTTCTGATTTGCCCCTCTTAGAGGGAAATTACACTTTAAAGATCAAATTACAATGTTTATGTTGTGAAAAAGATGAGAAAATAAACTGTTGTTGTGGCTTTATGAGCAGACCAAACCCAACCCCTAGTCCAAGCTCGCTAAAGGAGCGTCCGATGACGACTGGCATCTGGTCTTGTTCTCCGTAAGTGCTTGGAGACATGGGCTCTCGAAGGTCCTGGTCCAATCTGTTGTGTGTCCAGCCACCAGACAGCAGATCGACCAATTTAATGAGCGCTTCGAGCAGAGGATGCAGAGAGGGAGGGTGGAGGGAGAGGCCACAGGACAAGAGCTGATTTGTGTTGCAGGAGTCTGATTATGCGTGCAACGGGGCCAGTTTCCTGGCTGTTGTGTTTGTGTTGGAGCGGCTGGCTCCAGGCAGATGTTGCAAATGAAGGAGGTGGTGTGCTGACACGGTGGAGAAAAATCAGCATTATTGAGGAGGAATCCATATGATTGGCTCCGGATTGGGAAACACAGAAGCAGAGAATGGGAGGTCTGGTGTTTTAAGGGTGTGTAACACTGTGGCAACCAGCCGCCAGCTGTGCCCTCTGCCCACACACATACACACAAACACACACAGACCATCCATTTGTCAATGTGAGCATATAAACAGTGCTTCAACAAATATGACATGATCTTTCACCTTCCCTCAGCCCTCTGTATACACAAATACAACAATAAGCACAGCCGAGAAAGCTGTGAAATGATGCATTGATAAAACCGGATCTCTTTGACAGACAACATCCTTTCTCTAAATGAAGTCTGTAATTTAAAGGCCCAGCATTTTTTAAAGTAACTCATATAACCCGCCTCATTTCATGGTAGTGCTTTAATTAAATCAATCTTTAAAAATACGATTAGCTTATAATGTCATGCATTGTTG
>JBBPBX010000296.1:18716-40833 GCA_038048925.1 Garcialebias charrua
ACCTACTGGCCAGAAAAGCCCCTCTAGCAAACTTAAAATGATGACAGTTGTAGCAGGTATTGCGGCTCTTGACACGTTTAATTTAGTGAACGAAAGGGCAGAAATGGCTCTTTTGATCGTAAAGGTTGCAGACCCCTGATCTAGACCTACTTACAGAGCAGCTTTCTCTGCTGTGGAAGTAAATCACTACATTATTCTGCGTGGTCTTTGTCAGTTTAGCCGGCTGAAAAATGCAGATGCATAAAGGAGGCTGAAAATGATGTAACACTTCAACTTAGATTATGTTTAATGTCAAATTTATTCATGACATTTACTCTCTAACACAATGACAACACTCGGACAGTCATACAACAAAACCACCGACACAGCGCCTTTTATATCGGTGAGTTATTTAGATGGAATGGCCGATGTCCAATATTTAACTTTATCGCTAATATCGGCTGATACCAACACCGTGCCAATAAAATCATGCATCCCTACTTTTTGCATCCAAAAAAAAAAAAGATACTGGCACTTTATTGTTTAGAAGTGATGTTCATAAAACAGGATGGCAGGTGCTGAGCTTTTCTTTGTACAGTACGTAGATCTATAAATATTATTATCAAACCGAAACCACGATTAAGCCGTAGAGATAAGGTGACTTGCGGAAACGTTCAGCTTTTAGTTACAGCTCCGTGTGTGTTTGCAGCAGCTGCAGGGAGTCTGGGCTGCAGACGTGTCTGACGGCACCTGTGTGGCTGTCAACAACAAGTACAGGCTGATGGCGTTTGGCTGTGCCAGGTCTGTGTGCACCTTCCTCTCTCTGTCTGACTGCGTGTGTGTGTGTGTTTACATCCCCGTGCTGGCTGTGTTTACCGGTACTTGTGTTTGTGTGTTGCAGTGCGATCGTTGTCCTTGTGGTGTGTGTGTCCACTGTGAGAATGTGTCGGTTTGTGTTTGCAGAGGCCTCCTAGTGTGTGCTTGTCAGGATCTCCTCTTTGGATTATGAAACCTGCCAAGTTGGCAGGAACGTCTCTCCTTGCTGCTTCCTACTCGTTCATCTTTTTTTTTAATCATTTTTCTTTTTCACATTATTTTATTTCCATGTGTAATCATATTGCGGACAGTCTTTTGAAAAGAAGAAAAATGCTAATGCTAAAATGATGACATCAGTTTTTCATTTCATTGATCATCAGTGTGATGTGACCGCTGCATGAAGAATACATTGTGTGAGCAGGAGATTTGTTCAGTTCGTCGTGAGCTCATGTTCTTATAAGACCATTTTTAATTCTAATTGCAGCGGATCAGTGCTGGTGTACGTGATAGACACCACAACAGGGTCCATGCAGCTCTCCCACAGACTGGAGCTCACGCCAAAACACTACCCAGGTACCACCCCATCACTCTTTCTCTTGTTTTTGTCCGTTTTTTCTCTTACAGCTCCGTTGTGCTTCTCTGCACACAATTTCCTGTTTAGGACACTTAACAAACCAATACAGTTCAAACATTATCAGTGACAAACTGAAATATAAAATGCATAAAGATTATAAAATGTAAAATAATAAAAATACATTTAGTAAAGTTAATGATAAGCTAGTCATTTCATGTACGGTAATGTTTGATTTTTTTATTTACGTGGAATTGTACAAAAAAAAATGTGTTCTTTTAAATTTGAAATGAATAAAGAATTTAAATAAAATAAAATAAATAGATGTAGGTTAAGATAATGGATGGATGGAAGGATGGCTGGATGAATGTAATAATAATAATAATAATACATTTTATTTGTAGGCGCCTTTCTTGGCACTCAAGGTCACCTTACATCGACAATCATAAAAACAGACACAATATTATATAGTGTACAATAATATAATACAGTAATAAAATTGAAACCAAAGATTATTTTTTCTGAAAGTTTCATTTAACTCCGTTCAGTGATTCATGGAATATTTTGCTAACAGCTCACTCCGCCTTCACCCACGGCGGCGGGCGATAATGTAACCACGCGCATCCCTGTAAACAGAGCAACACTCATGGGGGACCTGTTATTGCGCAACACAGGGGCCGGTCGGACAAACCCGCCCTCCTTTCCCTCCCTGTGATTGGTCGGTGCTTGTGTCAGTAACAGGGGGAGGGTCGCGCTGCTAATTTTTATATGCCTGGATATCAATTGGACTCACATCTTGTAAGCAGCTGAGGAGCAGCGACCCCCCCGGAGGACTCCTGTGTGCCGCATGCGTCCTTGGATGAGGCGCTGGATCACCGCGCGCACTCCTCTCCTGTCTCGTGGCGCCTTTCTGGTGAAGAACTCCTGAAACTGAACTTTTTCCAGCAGCTCTGACAACTTACTTCTTTTTTTTTTCTTTTTTTTTTTTTTTGGTGTGGGTCTCGTTCATGTGACAGAAGTGGACCAGTTCATTGGGGAAAAAACAAAAACAAAAAACTGGAATCTCGCAAACATGTTCGGCCAAAAATGCTCCGTTATTTCGCTGAACGTCCTCTTTCTGGTGCGCGCGCTCCTGGCTCACGAGTGCACGCCTTGCACCCTCCGGACGTGTCCGGTGGTCAAAGCGCCGCGCGGTGCCTGTGACGGGGGCCGGAGTGTGGCGAGGGATCCCTGCGGATGCTGCGACCAGTGCGCGCGGCTGGAGTGGGAGACGTGCGGCGGTCCGGACTGGGTGCGCGGATACTGCGCCCTGGGGCTGACCTGCGCCTCTGTCAACGCGACAGGAGCTGCCACCTTCCCCGAGACGGGGGTGTGCAAAGGTGAGCTCTCATGGTCCAGTTCAATACAGGTGAAAAATACTGACCAAGATCAAGATGGCTATTTTTTTGGGTGGGGGGGGAATAACATGTGTCATGTGTGATCTGTGTTGAGTAACTCTCAGCTACTACCAAACCAGATTTAAGCTCATCTGTAAAACTGACTGGGTCATAGCCATTATGCATTTTGCTAATGCCAATTACCTGTGCTGGCCATCTTTACTTCTTCTTCTTCTTCTTTGGCTTTTCCCTTTTCAGGGGTCGCCACAGCGAGTCATCCTCCTCCACCTCACTCTGTCCTCTGCATCCTCTGTCCTCACTCCAACTACCTTCATGTCCTCTCTAACTGCATCCATATATCTCCTCTTTGGCCTTCCTCTGTGTCTTTTTCCTGGCAGCTGCATTTCTAACATCCTTCTACCAATATACCCACTGTCCCTCCTCTGGACATGTCCAAACCATCTCAGTCTGGCCTCCCTAACTTTATCTCCCAGTTGTTCAACATGTGCTGTACCTCTGATGATCTCATTCCTGATCTTATCCATCCTTGTCACTCCTAAGGAGAACCTCAGCATCTTCATTTCTGCTACTTCCAGTTCTTTCTCCTGTCTTTTTGTCAATGACACTGTCTCCAGACCATACAACATAGCTGGTCTCACCACTGTCTTGTAAACTTTTCCTTTGACCTTTGCTGACACCTTTTTGTCACAAATCACTCCTGAAACTTTTCTCCATCCACTCCATCCTGCCTGGACTCTCTTTTTCACCTCTTTACCACATTTCCCATTTTCCTGGACAGTGGACCCCAAGTACTTGAAGTCCTGAACCTTTGTGACCTCTGACTCTTGTAGCCTCACTGTTCCACCTCCTCCCTCTCATTCACACACATGTACTCTGTCTTACTACGGCTGACTTTCATTCCTCTTCTTTCAACTGCATACCACCTCTCCAAGTTCTCTTCCATCTGCTCCCTGTTCTCACCACATATCACAATGTCATCTGCAAACATCATAGTCCATGGGGATTCCTGCCTGGCCTCATCTGTTAGGTGGTCCATCACCAAAGCAAACAAGCAGAGGGTCAGAGCTGATCCTTGATGCAATCCCACCTCCACCTTGAAGCTATCTATCACTCCTACAGCACATTTCACCACTGTCCTGCCTGTCCTCATACATGTCCTGTACCAGTCTAACATACTTTTCTGCCACTCCAGATTTCCTCATGCAATACCACACCTCCTCTCTTGGCACCCTGTCATATGCTTTTTCTAAATCCACAAACACACAATGGAGTTCTTTCTGACCCTCTCTGTACTTCTCTATCAACATCCTCAAAGCAAAGATGGCATCTGTGGTGCTCTTTCTTGGCATGAAACCATACTGCTGCTCACAGATAGTCACCTCTTGTCTAAGCCTTCCTTCCACAACTCTCTCCCAGATCTTCATTGTGTGGCTCATCAACTTAATTCCCCTGTAGTTGCTACAACTCTGTACATCACCCTTGTTCTTAAAAATGGGAACCAGCACACTTCTTCTCCATTCTTCAGGCATTTTCTCACCCTCAAATATTCCATTAAATATTTGAGTCAAAAACCTCACTGCCATCTCTCCAAGACATTTCCAAACCTCCACTGGTATGTCATCAGGTCCTACTGCCTTCCCTTCTTCATTCTTTTCAGAGCTTTCCGGACTTCACCCTCACTAATCTTTCCCACTTCCTGGTCCACAGTTTCTATGACCTCTACTCTTCTTTCTCTTTCATTCTCTTCATTCATTAGCTCCTCAAAGTAATCCTTCTTCTTCCTTTCACCCTCTCCTCACTTGTTAGAACATTCCCATCTGTAATAAGCCTAACCTACTGCACATCCTTTCCAGCCTGATCCCTCTGTCTTGCCAATCGGTACAAGTCTGTTGTGTCCTGCAATTGCATAAGATGGACAGCAGGGGAACCTCTGAGTAGGGAGAGAACAGGATGTGGAGAGGAGAGAAGAAGAATTTGAGAAGTGAAATGCATGAATGAAGCAATGAAACGAATAGAAAAGTGGTCATATGAATGGGGATTTAACCTATCAATAAATAAATCTAACTACATGGTAATAACTAATAAAAAGAATTTCAACATCGATCAATTATTATTGTATGGGAAGCCGATGACGCGGGTACATGAATTTAAATATTTAGGTGTGTTGTTTGATGATAAGTGTTCATGGCAGGCACATTTGAATCAGGTGGAAACAAAATGTAAAAAAGCGATTAACTTACTTAAAGCAGTTGCGGGAAACAATTGGGGAGCTGACAAAACATCTCTGCTAAATTTATACGGAGCCCTTATTCGATCAGTACTAGATTACGGAAGTATAGTATATGGAGCTGCAACAATAACTAAATTAACTAAATTAGATAGACTACAATCAAGGGGGAGTGCTGTAAGTTTAATCTGCACAAACATTTTCAATCAGGGCTCAAAATAGAAATGCCTCTGAAAATTGCACCAAATCTCACAAAAAACTCTTCAGCCAATTCATTTTGAGAAAATGAAGGTGGAGTCTGCAATGCATGTTTTCAGCAAAACAGCCAGTGCAGGTGTGAAATATACTGTATTGTGGAGCAGGAGCAGTGCCGTCCCTCCAACCTGACAACAGGTCCCCCGCCTCCCAAGGGAGGCGGGGGACATTGAGTCCGAGTGGGCCATGTTCCGCGCCTCTATTGTCGAGGCAGCTTATCAGAGTTGTGGCCGCAAGGTTGTTGGTGCCTGTCGTGGTGGCAACCCTCGAACCCGGTGGTGGACACCGGCGGTGAGGGATGCTGTCAAGCTGAAGAAGGAGTCCTATTGGGCCTTTTTGGCCTGTGGGACCCCGGAAGCAGCAGATAGGTACCGGCAGTCCAAGCGGCATGCGGCTCGGGTGGTTGCTGAGGCAAAAACTCGGGCGTGGGAGGAGTTCGGAGAGGCCATGGAGAATGACTTCCGTACGGCTTCGAGGCGATTCTGGTCCACCATCCGGCGTCTCAGGGGGGGAAAGCGGTACGCGACCAACACCATTTATGGTGGGGATGGCGTGCTGTTGACCTCAACTCGGGATGTTGTGAGTCGGTGGGCGGAGTACTTCGAAGACCTCCTCAATCCTACTGGCACGTCTTCCACTGAGGAAGCGGAGCCTGGGGACTTTGGGTCGGGCTCTCCAATCTCTGGAGCTGAGGTCACCGAGGTGGTTAAAAAGCTCCGCGGTGGCAGGGCTCCGGGGGTGGATGAGATTCGCCCTGAGTTCCTTAGGGCTCTGGATGTTGTGGGGTTGTGTTGGCTTACGCGACTCTGCAATATCGCGTGGACATCGGGGCAGTTCCCTTGGATTGGCAGACTGGGGTGGTGGTTCCCCTATTCAAAAAGGGGGACCGTAGGGTGTGTTCCAACTATAGGGGGATCACACTCTTAAGCCTCCCTGGTAAGGTCTATTCAGGGGTTCTGGAGAGGAGGGTCCGTCGGATAGTCGAACCTCGGATTCAGGAGGAGCAGTGTGGTTTTCGTGCTGGTCGTGGAACACTGGACCAGCTCTACACCCTCAACAGGGTCCTGGAGGGTGCGTGGGAGTTTGCCCAACCAGTTTACATGTGCTTTGTGGACTTGGAAAAGGCATTCGACCGCGTCCCTCGGGGGGTTCTGTGGGGGGTACTCCGGGAGTATGGGGTACCAGGCCCATTGATATGGGCTGTTAGGTCCCTGTACGACCGGTGTCAGAGCTTGGTCCGCATTGCCGGCAGTAAGTCAGGCTCGTTTCCGGTGAGAGTTGGACTCCGCCAAGGTTGCCCTTTGTCACCGATTCTGTTCATAACTTTTATGGACAGAATTTCTAGGCGCAGCCAAGGTGTTGAGAGGATCCGTTTTGGTGGCCTTAGAATCGCTTCTCTGTTTTTTGCAGATGATGTGGTCCTATTGGCTTCATCAGATCGTGATCTACAGCTTTCGCTGGAGCGGTTTGCAGCCGAGTGTGATACGGCCGGGATGAGGATCAGTTCCTCCAAATCCGAGGCCATGGTCTTGAGCCGGAAAAGGGTAGCATGCCCTCTCCGGGTCGGGGATGAGGTCCTGCCCCAAGTGGAGGAGTTTAAGTATCTCGGGATCTTGTTCACGAATGAGGGAAAACTGGAGCGTGAGATCGATAGGCGGATAGGTGCAGCGTCCGCAGTGAAGCGGGCGCTGTACCGGTCTGTCGTGGTGAAGAGAGAGCTGAGTCAAAAGGCAAAGCTCTCAATTTACCGATCGATCTACGTTCCCACCCTCATCTATGGTCATGAGCTTTGGGTTGTGACCGAAAGAACGAGATCTCGGATACAAGCGGCTGAAATGAGTTTTCTCCGCAGGGTGTCTGGACTCTCCCTTAGAGATAGGGTGAGAAGCTCAGTCATCCGGGAGGGACTCGGAGTAGAGCCGCTGCTTCTCCACATCGAGAGGAGCCAGTTGAGGTGGCTCGGGCATCTGGTTAGGATGCCTCCTGGACGCCTCCCTGGGGAGGTGTTCCGGGCATGTCCCACCGGGAGGAGGCCCAGAGGAAGACCCAGGACACGCTGGAGGGACTATGTTTCTCGGCTGGCCTGGGAACGCCTTGGGATTCCCCCAGAGGAGCTGCTCCATGTGGCTGGGGAGAGGGAAGTCTGGGCCTCCCTACTTAGGCTGCTACCCCCGCGACCCGACCCCGGATAAGCAGACGGAAATGGATGGATGGATGGATGGATGGATGGATGGACAATCAAGGGCTCTTCGGATATGTATAGGAGCAATGAAAACGACCCCCATAAAGGCTGTACTAATAGAAACTGGTGAATTGCCATTAGAGGCTCGGAGAACTAAACTGTCACTCTCCTATTGGATAAAACTTAAAGGGAATGAAGAAAGAAACCCAGCAGCATTGACACTTCAGAACTGCTGGGAGTACAATGAATTTCATAGGAGAGGATTCGGATGGAAAATAAATACACTTGCAGAATTATATGGAATGCAAAATAAAGAATTTGCTAATAGTAATCCGCTAAGTGTTATATCACCCTGGTTGTTGCCTGAAGGTAATGTAGACAAGAAACTGCTGATATGGAAACAAGACTGGAAATATAATGAAATAAGAGGTAAAGTTAGTAGATACATTAAGGAATCGTATTATAATTACTTACACATTTATACTGATGGGTCAAAAAACACAAAGGGTAGAGTGGGTTCAGGGGTCTTCATTCCTGAATTGGATATATGTATTGTACAAAGACTCTCGGATCACTTATCAGTTTACACAGCAGAAACGATGGCAATAATATTTAGTTTTGAATGGATTGAAGAAGTTAGACCAGATAGAGTAGTCATATTCACAGATTCAATAGCGGTACTAGACAGTATACATTCAAATAGGAAAAGTAGGAAGGACCTCATGCTGGAAATTCATCATACATTGTTTAGATTGCAAAGAGGAGGAATTGACGTGCATTTCTGTTGGGTTCCAGCACATGAAGGTATAGAAGGGAACGAAAGGGCGGACAAACTGGCCAAATCTGCACTGAAAAGGGAATGGATAGTTCAAATTCCATATGGGAAAGATGAGGGGAAATCAATGATTAAAAAGAAAGAGATGGAGGACTGGCAAAGGAGTTGGGCTGAGGATGGGAAAGGAAGACGATTCTATAGGGTTCAGAAATCATTTATAATGAAGGATATTAGAGGAAGTAAAAGAAGGGATGAAATAATAATTATGAGATTGAGGGTGGGACATACTTGTCTTAATGACACGATGTACATGATGGGGAAAAGGGCTGATGATAAGTGTGGTAACTGTGGAGAAACAGAAAGTGTTGAGCATGTGTTGATGACATGTCCTACGTATTCGGAAGAGAGGATTAAACTGAAAAGGAAAGTTAAAGAAGTGGGAGGAGTTTGGAGCTTAGTAAGAATATTAGGAAATGAAGGGGATAAGGACAAGACAACAACTGTAAGAAAAGCGCTGCTTTTATTTTTACAAAATAACATTAAAAGAAGAATTTAGGGACTGAGGCCATGGGCTGCACACTCATGCTCAGTAGGTGGCGGTATGCACCTGAAAGTTGCTTGCAATCCGCCAATAAATCAAAGGCAGAAGAAGAAGAAGAAGAAGTTTAGAAGTGTTGAATAAAGCATGGTGTTCGTAACGGAGCTACGTCTGCAGTGGTCTGATTCTACTCTTCCATATTAGCAACACCACAACATTGGCGACGAGGATGGCTCTTTCTGTACTTTTGCCTGCTCCATTCATGCCTTGCCCAGGTGAACCGGCGATACTGTTTCCAACATGGCTAAAGATGTTCGACAACTACATGCTAGTGATAGCCGCATCGGGAGACGACTGGCCTGATGCTAGAAAGCGTGCGGTTCTACTCCATGCGTTGGGTACAGAAGGCCAAAGACTTTTCTACAGCCTGCCGAATACTGGGACCACGTTCGCTACTGCTATTACTGCCCTTAAAGAACATTTCGTCCCGAAGGTGAACGTCATTGCTGAACGTCACAAGTTTCGACAACGTGCACAGAGGCCGGATGAAAAGGTACAACAATTCTTAGCTTCTCTGCGTGAGTTAGCTGCCACATGTGACTTTGGAAACATGGAGGAACAAATGCTACGTGATCAACTGATAGAGCGTGTTGCTAATACTCGCATTAGAGACAGACTGTTACTCGAACCAGAGCTAACTCTCGCTAAAGCTACCACGTTGGCGCTACAAATTGAGAGTGGATTAAGAGATGCTAACGTACTTTCTGATGCTACCGCTGCTAGCATTTCTGTTCCCGTGAGGGCCGTACTTTCTGATGCTAACGCTGCTAACGCTTCAGCTCCCGTGAGGGCCGTACAAAAGCAGCCAAAGTCAAGCCGCCGCTGGGACGCGAGGAGGACGCCGCGGGACCATGCTACTTTCACGACTCAAGTTGCTGCCACTACACGCCGTTCCTGCTTCCGCTGTGGATCCTTCGACCATCTTGCTAACAACCCTTCATGCCCTGCTGCTAAAACGACATGCAACAAGTGTGGTAAAGTGGGTCATTTTTCACGTGTTTGCCGTTCGACTCAAAAGGAGGTACGTGAAGTCGTCGTTAATGAAGCCACGATTCTTTACATGAACAATGCAGTGCAATACAAGATTCTCTGCACTGTTCAAGTGACTGTTAATGGACGAGGTACAAATGTTGAGCTCATAGTGGATACAGGCTCATCAGTGTCCATTATACCACAAGAGATCTACCACACCGACTTTTATGACTGTGTACTAACTGAACCTACATTTGCTCTTGTTACCTATGCAAAAGAGAAATTTGCTGTGAAAGGGTGCTTAAAAGCTACTATTTCTCATGATGGTATTTCTACTGAAGGTACTCTTATAGTTGTTCAGTCAGGTGCTGGGGTTAGACTTATTTCAGGCATTACAAATGAAGCTTGAGGGACGACAAATTGTTACTGCTAATGCTACTTCTCCTACCTCTATGGTTCAACCAGCTTTAACAAATACTGCTTCAGAACATTCTCCAGGAATGTCAGTTCGGGAAGTTGGTTATGCTAAAAACTTCATACATAAAGTACAGATGTTGCCAAATGCTGTTCCAGTGCAAATAACTAATACTGCTCCACTTACTCCTGTTGAATTTCCTAGCAAACCATGGGAAAAAGTTGCAATAGACATTACAGGTCCGTTTGAAAATGCTAAATGGGACTGCCGTTATGCTATTGTGCTAACAGACTACTACAGCAAATGGCCTGAGGTTGCATTCGCTCCTACTGTTACTACAGACGTAATAATGAGTTTCCTAACAACTGTGTTCAGTCGAGAGGGTAATCCAATGTATCTTGTTTCAGATAATGGTACTCAGTTTACTTCGCATGCGTTTAGTACTTTTCTGAGAGAGAGAGAGAGAGAGAGAGAGAGAGAGAGAGAGAGAGAGAGAGAGAGAGAGAGAGAGAGAGATACAGCACTTAAAGTCAAGTGTATATTATCCTAAAGCAAATGGTGCTGTGGAAAGGTTTAACAGAGTGCTTAAAGACTGCATACAAACAGCTGAAAGAAGTCACAGCTCATGGAAGGAAGCTGTCACTGAATTCCTTCACAACTACCGAGCTACTCCTCATGCAACCACCGGAGTTACTCCATTTGAACTACTGAGGAACAGAAAGATGCGTACCAAGTTAAACATACTCCCAGTAGAACTGAAGAGCAAAAGCCAAGCTCAAATACAACAGAGGGTGAAACAAAAGCAAAACAAAATGAAGGAATATACTGACAAGAAAATGAGAGCTAAAGTACCAACATTCAACGTGGGTGACACGGTTCGTGTTCGCAGACCGGATCACGTTTCCAAAGGATCTTCCAGATTTACAGAACCACGTACTGTAATAAAGAAAGTTGGTCCAAATACTTTCTTACTGAGTGATGGGCGCAAGTGGAATGCTTCAAAACTTGCACTCTTCCCAAAACAAATCCTACGTGCTTCCTGTAAGAACCTGAACTGAGGGAACCCGGTAACTGTCCTGTGTTTTGAATAAAACATGGAAGTTAAATCTTTGTATTTTTCTGGATTGTAATAAAGTTCCTCAGAGCTCTGCTTCCATCTTGACCTGGCTGAAAAGAAGGGCGGGGTCTGTTTCTGACCTCATCACCGATATCATCCAATCAGAACCATCAGAGGAGCTAACGGTGGTTGGATACTTTAAGGTAAAAACCAGAGGTTTTACTTTTTTCTTTGTGCTTTTAAGAGTGGACTGAAGTTTAAAACTGTGTGTGTCTGTCTTGGGTGTGCAGGATCTAAACCACGAGTACGTCCAAGAGTTCTACGCTGCGGCAATCGATCTACCCGACATCAGCTTCTCTGTGACGCAGGATGATGACGTCATCAACAACTATGGGCTCACACATGATGCAGTTCTGCTTTTCAAAAAAGTACTCAAAATGTTCATATAAACTCACAAAATTTAAAGAATGTCAATTTTATTCATTTTTAAATTCAAAGGATTGTGTTGTATTAAAACACAATAATTAAACAAAAATAAATATGATCAACTCCATTTCACTGAGTTAGCTCAGGTGGGGCAGAAATATTTAACTTAAAATTTGTAAATGAGAAAAAAATTTATTCAAACATTACAGAAACTGGTGCCTTTCATTTTATTTTGATTGTATGTTTTTCATTTTATTGAGTTGTTGACTTTGTTTTAATGAAATGAATGAATTTTAATAAATAAATAAAAAATAAATAAAAAACTGAGAAAAAAAAAAAGATAAGCACCAGATCCTGTAAGGTCACTATTAAAATAAACTACAAATAATTTATCTAAACGAAAAAGACAGCGCCTCCCACGAGGCCGCAGCCTCAGACACCTCCGTCTACCCATGTCTGTTTGTCTGTGTTTTACTTGGACGAGCTGTACTGAAATGTAATTGTGTTGTGCTTCGTTGCAATGACAGTAAAGCTGATTCTGATTCTTCCAATTCTAAAAAAACAATAATAATAATTTAGAAGAAATCAGGCAGCACATGAATAGGTGTTAAAAAGCAAACTTGAATCTGTAATGACATTCAGTTTGAATCAACATACAGAAATGAACTGTAACACTTATCATCTAAGTGACAAATAAATGCACCGTTTGACATGACAATGATATTAGAAATATAAATCTCTAAATTATATTTTTTATGTGATTGCTCTGCCATGGAGTTTTGCCCATGTGACTGTATATTTTCTATGTGTTGCAGTCTCAGCTAATCCAGAGTTACAAAATGAAACCTGGAACATCAAAAGAGGAGCTCATCGTCTTTATCTCAGTCTACCAGATGGACCTGGTCACAGAGTACAACGGGCAGGTAGGACTGTTGATGGAAATTTTCACCTGTGTGTAACTGACAGACCAGCCACGAGCAGGTTTGTGATTTTATGACCACATTGGTGTATCAGTAATTTTTTAAATATTACAAGGTAAACTCTGCCAGTGACAGTTACCGTATATGTTATGATGTGGATAGAATCCTGTGATGAAGTGTAAATGAAACAAATGGCAGTCACATTTCTTGTTAAAGTTCAGTGTTTAAAGCCTTAAACAAGGCTTGATGCTCTTTAACTGCATACATTTGACAAATAATCTTGTTTGAATGCTTGCTTCCACTTTGAAAATAAGTCAATAAATAAATAAACAAATGGATGTATATTTATGGATGTTTGTTGAGTTTAGTGTAATCGGGACTTGCTGAAATGCCATCAAGATGTTTAGTGTGTGATTCTTTTTTCCTTTTCCTCCTTCAGACAGCCTCTCAGATCTTAAGTTCCCCTGTGTTAAACCACGCTCTCCTTTTTGTCAACAAGAGCGCTGAAGACTTTAAAGAGATTTTCTCTGCTTTCAACAGTGCTGCAGAGGCATTCAGAACGAAGGTGCACACACACACACACACACACACACACACACACACACACACACACACACACACACACACTCACTTACAGAAAGAGAGATTAATCTTTAATACACAACTCTTCCGCAGCTAAAGGCTTTCCTCCAACCCTCAATCGTCATCCTGAAGCGATAAAGCTTAGATTTTATTCAGCTTTCTTTCAGTTTGGCGATAACACAACAGCTGGGCATATAATCTTTTGAAGCATAATGACAACATATAAGACAAAGGAATCAATGTGAGAAATTTGGCATTTACATTTATATATTCAATGGCACAATTGGGGGTGAGGAACTGCCTGAGGAATGGAGAAGAATTGTGCTGGTGCCCATTTTTAAGAACAAGGGTGATGTACAAAGGTACAGAGTTGTAGCAACTACAGGGGAATTGAGTTGATGAGTCGCACAATGAAGAACTGGGAGCAAGTTGTGGAAGCAAGACTTAGACGAGAGGTAACTATTTATGAGCAGCAGTATGGTTTCATGCCAAGAAAGAGCACCACAGATTTCATCTTTGCTTGGAAGATGCTGATGGAGAAGTACAGAGAGGGTCAGAAAGAACTCCATTGTGTCAGAGTCAGAGTCAGAGAGTCTTTATTGTCATTTGCACCGCATGTGGTACATGTGATGAAAACGAGATTATGTACACGGGGTCCCAGTTACATCCAACAACAAATGCAAGAGAAAAACAGTAATAACATCTAGAATTAACTAAGAAAAACATCAACTAGTAATACACTAAGCCCTAATATAGTGGAAAAACATCATTATAAACAGCAGCACGAACATGAGTCTGTATGAGCAGATGGTCACAGATGAACACAGCAACAAGAAAACAGATCAGCATCAGCATGATGTGATATTTTGCAGTGTTTATTTTTATTTTATTTTTATTTATTCATTCATGAGTCTAACAGCCTCAGGGTAGAAGCTGTTCCTCAGTCTAGTGGTTCTACATTTGATGCTCCTCAACCTCCGTCCTGAGGGGAGTGGGGCAAAGAGTGAGTGTGCTGGGTGAGTGAGGTCTTTCATGATGCAGGTGGCTCTTTTCCTGCATCTGGAGGTGTAAATGTCTGTGATGGTGGGGAGACTGACTCCAACAGACTTCTGTGCAGCCTTCACCACTCTCTGTAGAGCTTTCCTCTCTGCAACTGTGCAGCCTCCATGCCACACATTGATGCTGGAGCACAGGACGCTTTCCACTGCACACCTGTAGAACGAGGTGAGGACTGGGCTGCTCAGACCAGCTCGTCTCAGCCGTCTGAGGAAGTAGAGTCTCTGATGACCTTTCTTGATCAGGCTGGTGGTGTTGTTGCTCCAGCTGAGGTTATCATTCAAGTGTACACCCAAGTATTTGTAGCTGGAGACCACTTCCACTGCAGATCCACCTATTTTCAGTGGGGCGTGGGTGTGTTTATTCCTTCTGAAGTCCACAATCATCTCCTTTGTCTTCTTCACATTCATGTGAAGATTATTCTCTTTGCACCAGCTCTCCAGGTGTTCCACCTCCTGTCTGTAGCTGGACTCATCATTGTTTGTGATGCATCCCACCACCGCTGTATCATCTGCAAACTTAACAATATGACAGCCTGGATGTGTGGCTGTACAATCATATGTGAGCAGAGTGAACAGAAGGGGGCTCAGCACACATCCTTGAGGAGAGCCAGTGCTGAGGGTTATGGTGGAGGAGGAGAAGTTGTGAATCTTCACTGACTGTGGTCTGTCTGTTAAGAAGTCTAGTACCCAGTTACAAATGGAGGGGCTTAGTCCAAGTGTAGATAGTTTGTCTATCAGAGTTTGGGGGATCATGGTGTTGAAGGCAGATGTGAAGTCCACAAAGAGCAGACGCACGTATGAGTCCTTCTGATCCAGGTGGGTGAGAGCAGTGTGGACCACGGAAGAGATGGCGTCCTCTGTTGATCGGTTCTCGCGGTATGCATATTGATGAGGGTCCTCGTTGATGTTGACGGTTGTCTTGATGTGGGACATGACCAGTTTCTCAAAACATTTAGCGACTATCGGGGTGAGGGCCACTGGTCTATAGTCATTCGGACCAGTCACTGTGGAGCTCTTTGGGACTGGGATAATGGTCGCGGTCTTCAGGCAGGTGGGAACTGACTCCAGTGCAAGTGAGGTGTTGAAGATGTCAGCCAGCACCTCACAGAGCTGGTCCGCACATTCCTTCAGAACTTTCCCTGGGATGTTGTCTGGTCCGGTTGCTTTATGAGGATTAATCTTCCTGAGACTGCCTCTCACTTCTGCTGCGGTCACTCTGAGATGCTCTTCATCTGGTGATGAGGTGAGTCTGGTGCTAGCTGGTCTGTTTGGATCATCAAAACGTGCATAAAACTTATTGAGGGCATCAGGCAGAGATGGGTCCTTGGGACATTGTTTGTTCTTGCCTTTGTAATCTGTTATGCATTTAATACCCTTCCACATGCTCCGTGGGTCTTGTGAGGTGAACTGTCCCTCGATCCTCTGTGCATACATGGCCTTGGCTTCCTTAATGCCATCCACCAGTTCTTTCCTGCTCTTTCTCAGCTCCTCTTTATCTCCGGACTTGAATGCAGTGTCCCTGGCTGCCAGCAAGGCGCGGACATCTTTATTTAACCAGGGTTTTCGGTTCGGGTAAGATTTAACATATTTTTTTATGGATACATTTTCAGAGCATGTACTGATGTAACCCAGGACTGAGGAAGCATAGAGTTCCAGGTCAACTGAGCTCCCATCAGTAGCTGCTTCTCTGAAAACAGACCAGTTTGTATTCTCAAAACAGTCTTTCAGCATGGGGGTACTATCTTGAAGCCAGACTCTTATCTCTCTTTGTTCCGGCTTGGAGCGCCTGAGTGGGGGGAGCTGTCTTGGGGCCAGGATCAAAGAGCCGTGATCGGAAGCTCCGAGCGGTGGGCGTGTCTTCGCCGTGTACGCCCCCTTTACATTAGTGTAGACTTGGTCAAGCGTTTTATTTCCTCTTGTTGCTGTGAAAACGTGCTGACTGAAGGCTGGGAGGGAGACTTGAAGGTCCACGTGATTCACATCACCACAAACAATGAATAGCCCCTCAGGATATTTACACTGCAGCGAGGTGAGTAAGTCATGAATTTCTCCCTGGGCGTCATTAGCATTAGCATCAGGGGCTATGTAAATAACTGAGATTAAAATCACAGAATGGTCGCGGGGAAGATAATGCGGGCGGCACCTTACTGTGATCAACTCCACGGCAGCTGAACAAATTCTTTTGATCACAGAACAGTTCGTGCACCAATCTTTGTTCACGTAAATACAAACACCACCGCCTCGTGTTTTCCCCGTAGTCTCGGAGCACCGGTCTGTTCTGAAAAAGAGTCTATTATCCAGCTCATAAACAGAGTCCGGTGTATCCTCAGAGATCCACGTTTCCGTGAGGCAGAGCACAGAGCACCTTCTCATCTCCTCCGACGTGGTCACTCTCAAACGAAGTAGATCCATTTTGTTGTCCAGCGAGCGGACGTTAGACAGAAAAAGAGCCGGCATCGGGGGTCTCCCGGTTTTAGCGTCTGCCCGGAGTCTCGTCATAATTCCTGCTCGGCAGCCCCTCTTCTTTCCTCGGGAGCATCGCTTCCTTTTCTTTCCCCTGGGGCGCATCTGCTTCCAGAAAGATGATCTTAACAGCTCCAATCTTCCGAGCTCTGATTTGAGTTTGTTGCTGATTTCAGCTGTGCCCTGTGGTAAATCCGCTCCGATTCTTAACAGTTCAGTTCGGCTGTAATTCACCCGAAAAAAACGCGCAGAGTCAGGTACAAAAACACTATTAAAATTACTAGAAACTAGGGATGAACCGGGAGCTCGTGAAGCTGCGGCTGGTCTGAGCGCGGCCATGTGTTTGTGGATTTAAAAAAAGCACGACAGGGTGCCGAGGGAGGAGGTGTGATATTGCATGAGGAAATCTGGAGTGGCAGAGAAGTACCGTATTTGTCGGTCTTTAATACGCTCCTGTGTATAATACGCTTTGACCAGTTATTGCCAATAAGCCAGAAAAAACCGTACATAATACGCTTCGGTGTTTAATACGCATCTATTATGCGTCACTGCTACGCGACGCGTCAGCGCCTCGTTTGCCCTGCTTAAAATGGCGGCCACAGAAGCGTCAGCACAGAAGGACTTTACAAGATTAAAACGGTAAAAACTATTATTTCTTTGCTGAGAAAAAATATATTTCTTAGCTGACGTTATAGCACAAGGGTTCCCGAGCTTAACCGTTCCTTAATCAATTCACGAAATGGTCAAATCTGCTGAATTTAAATTGTTTCGGTTTGACTTTTTCCAAACAGCCTCGGGGGCGCTACGAAAATAAATTATAAATAAATCGAATTTTATCTCAAATGTCTTCTACAGGTCAACAGTCTGTAAATTGAAGCCATATAATTACACTCTGTAAGCAGAAAAAATATCCACCGAGTGGTTTCTGAGCTGTTTATCTAAACAGTAGGTATCTGTTTATGGTAGCTAACAGCTAACATGCTAAAAGCTTTTTTTTTTTTTAGCTCTAAATATCTTCTGCAGCTAACAGGTTGTAAATGACCACCAAATAATTACACTCTGTAAGTTTCAAGAAAATCCGCGGTGTGGTTTATGAGTTATCTTGCTAAAAAAAAAAACGCTAACAACAACACAGCTAAATGGTAGCTACCTCCAGAGCAGGGAGCCGGGCAGCGACATTCAGTCCGAGCAGAGGAGGCTTTTTTCGGACACATGACGGTCGGTGGACTCTCTGGAAGTGTCCGCTAGCGGACAAAAGTGGTACTGCACCATTTTTAGGCCAAAATGAAAAACGGCGAATCAGAGTCAAAAATGGGTCTAAAAATATGGGAAAAAATCCATAGATAATACGCTTCGGTGTATAATACGCAGGACATTCAAATGAGCAAAAAAACTGCGTATTATATACCGACGAATACGGTATGACAGAGTCAGAGAGTCTTTATTGTCATTTGCACCGCATGTGGTACATGTGATGAAACGAGATTATGTACACAGGGTCCCAGTTACATCCAACAACAAAATGTAAGAGAAAAACAGTAATAACATCTAGGATATAACTAAGAAAAACATCAACTAGAAATACACTAAGCCCTAATGTAATAGAAAAACATCATTACAAACAGCAGCACGAACATGAGTCTTTATGAGCAGATGGTCACAGATGAACACAGCAACAAGAAAACAGATCAGCATCAGCATGATGTGATATTTCACAGTGATTATTCTTATTATTTATTTATTCATGAGTCTAACAGCCTCAGGGTAGAAGCTGTTCCTCAGTCTAGTTGTGGTACAGTGGTACAGGACATGTATGAGGACAGCAGGACAGTGGTGAGATGTGCTGTAGGAGTGACAGATAGCTTCAAGGTGGAGGTGGGAGTGCATCAAGGATCGGCTCTGAGCCCCTTCTTGTTTGCTCTGGTGATGGACCGACTAACAGATGAGGTCAGGCAGGAATCCCCATGGACTATGATGTTTGCAGATGACATTGTGATCTGTGGTGAGAACAGGGAACAAGTGGAAGAGAACTTGGAGAGGTGGAGGTATGCACTTGAAAGAAGAGGAATGAAAGTCAGCCGTAGTAAGACAGAGTACATGTGTGTGAATGAGAGGGAGGAGGTGGAACAGTGAGGCTACAAGGAGCAGAGGTCACAAAGGTGCAGGACTTCAAGTACTTGGGGTCCACTGTCCAGGAAAATGGGGAATGTGGTAAAGAGGTGAAGAAGAGAGTCCAGGCAGGATGGAGTGGATGGAGAAAAGTTTCAGGAGTGATTTGTGACAAAAAGGTGTCAGCAAAGGTCAAAGGAAAAGTTTACAAGACAGTGGTGAGACCAGCTATGTTGTATGGTCTGGAGACAGTGTCATTGACAAAAAGACAGGAGACAGAACTGGAAGTGGCAGAAATGAAGATGCTGAGGTTCTCCTTAGGAGTGACAAGGATGGATAAGATCAGGAATGAGATCATCAGAGGTACAGCACATGTTGAACAACTGGGAGATAAAGTTAGGGAGGCCAGACTGAGATGGTTTGGACATGTCCAGAGGAGGGACAGTGGTTATATTGGTAGAAGGATGTTAGAAATGCAGCTGCCAGGAAAAATACAAAGAGGGAGGCCAAAGTGGAGATATATGGATGCAGTTAGAGAGGACATGGAGGTACCGTAGTTGGAGTGAGGACAGAGATGGCGAAGGATGACTCGCTGTGGCGATCCCTGAAGCGGGAAAAGCCGAAAGAAGGAGAAGACATTTAAATGTGTGTTTAAGAATATGATGACTACATTTTGATCTCTGGATACAGATAAGAGTAAAACAAGCCTGAAGGTTTTACCCTTGAACATTCCTTCCTCTTCTTCTTCTTTCAGCTTTTCCCTCTTCAGCGAGTCCTCCTTCTCCATCTCTGTCCTCTGCATCCCCTGTCCTCACTCCAACTACCTCCATGTCCTCTCTAACTGCATCCATATATCTTCTAAAATTATTGACCCATAAATATTTACAAAGCTTAAATCCTGAGTGTGTTTGTGTGTGTGTGTGTGTGTGTGTGTGTGTGTGTCAGATTCTTTTTGTTTTGGTGAATGTGGATGAATCTCGTAATGGCAGACTCATGGAGTACTTCCGGGTTCGGGACTTTGAGGCCCCCCTTATTCGACTGGTCAACCTTACAGATCATGTCACCTACCAGCTGCCATCTGACACCCTGAACGATGAGATTATCAAGCGGTTCTGTCAGTCCTACCTAGAGGGCAATGCCAAGGTAACACTCTTCAATGCTCCATGGCACATGTCACATGTATGGGGGTAAGGTAAGGTAGCCTGAGTATTATTGTGCTTTATCAGCCCAAAATGCAGAGTGAGCCCATTCCTGAAGAGTGGGACAAGAAGCCTGTGAAGGAACTGGTGGGAATGACTCTGGAACAAGTGGCCTTTAACCCCAACAAGACCGTTTTTGTCTTTTTCTGTAAGTAAGCAAATATTACAACATGCACAGTATGTTGTTATCTTCATTCAACTGAGAGTGTACCTTTTATAGATCGTTATGGTTTTACTCTTAGCTCGATTCCAACTTTTGTCAGAGCTTATGCTGCAGGGAAATGGTCGTAAACTATAAAATTTATAAACTGACTGTACAGGAGATTCAGACATCTGCAGACCAAGATTAGCTGCCACAAGAACAAGTTTTACCCTCGTCATCACACTTGTTTTTACACCTGCTGTACATTATTGAACTGACTACATATCCATCCATCCATTATCTTTACCTGCCTCTTCCTTTTTGTGTTACGGGGGTCACTGGTGCCCATATCCACCAGTCACTGTGCAAGAGGTGGGGTTTCAAGTCCGTCACAATTGAACGGACTAAATTATACATTCAGCTTTTTTCTTATACTGTGTGGACTCTCATTAAGCACAGTCTGTCTGTATATTGTGCAGAACGGGCAAATACGTTAAATTAAACTACTCAGGAGACACCCCGATCCAAAGACCTATTTGTTGTGTGTACTTACACACTTGGCCAATAAATACAAATGGTTGTATAGTTGTACATTTAAAACACAATACATTTAATTGCAGGATTACAAAGAATTGCTGATTTTATATTTAAGCAATAGTTTTCAGATCTTTTTATATCTTTTTAAATTTAGGCTCTGTTGTAAAGTTAGAAATCCACTTGGGCCTTTGCCTCACCCACACAATTAGTTACTAAAGCTAGTCAGAATAATTCAGATCTGCCTAGAACAGGTAAGATATTTACTTCTATAATATAGTACGTTGTGGTTCATTTTTCATGGACTCTATCGTGGTTTTACAAAGTAAGACAGGGTGATTGACATGGAATTTTTATTTTAAATAAATTATTTTAAATTATTTAGCACCTGTGTGTAGCACTCACCTGCAGGAGAAACTTTCTCCTGCTGCTGATCAGCTGATCTCCGCTCTGCAGTGGAGAAGTGGGCATGGCCAATAAAGGCAGGTGGCAGAGTAAATTGAAGGCAGAGAGCTGAAAATCATGAATTTTTCAAAATGACATTTATTTTTTATAAACATGGCAGTAGCTCCAAACAGCCGCTCTATTTTTTTAACACATCTAAAGCAGGTCCAATGGGCTTCCCAGGTATATATTTTAGCATATACAGTATATACTAAAATAAACTACAGTACTACTTACTACATGTACTACTATTCCTACTTCAGTTTTTCACTCATTGCCAGGCTTCAGGGTACAGATCCCACAAGATAAACGAGAGACTACTATATACAGTATACTGTATATATATATATATATATATATATATACAGGTAGTCCTCGACTTACGATGGAGTTCCGTTCCTACGCGGCGGCGTAACTCGAATTTTGACGTAAGTCGGAACATATTAAAAAAACAAAACATGTACAGTACTGTACAGTTACCAAGCACTTAGCCTATCCTAACACAGTTTTTAAAGACGAAGGAGCAAGTTGAATCGTCTCCCTCCTACCTAGCAGGCTCCATTCACATAAAGGGAGCTAGCTGGCTAACTACAGTAGCTTGCTGTACGTGGCCTACCTGCATCCATCCGTCCATCAAATATTTGTTTATGACATAAAACCGCCGTCAGCTCGGTCCATCTGCCGTCCATCTGCCATATTCCGTTGTAAAACCGCTGTCAACCTCTGTCCAGAGCGTTTAATCTCCGCCTGTACTGTCCACTGCTTTGCTGATTCTGCCGTGAAGCTCCGTCAAGAGCGGGTCTTTCTGTGTTTTTCCGCTGTCAAGCTACTGCTTCTGCCGAACCAAAAGGAACTCGAAACTTGGCTTTCAAAATAAAAAAATTCAAAATAAAAAATTTTTATTACATTTTTTTTAAATGGGAGATGCGTGTCGTAACCCCGAAACGTCGTAAGTCGAGGCCGTCGTAAGTCGAGGACTACCTCTATATATATACT